>CAJVPQ010000224.1:0-33807 GCA_910591825.1 Funneliformis caledonium
AGATCTTAATATGACAAATCTAATAAACTTTATTTCATTTTTTTATAATCATTAGATATTAAAATATTATAATTTTTTTATAATATTTTATAGCCAATTTATACATACACTTTAAGGGATAGCATGCCGTAATAGTGTAATATTAATCCGTTAGTCCTGATAACCTATTACACATTCAGATTAATGTTAAGTATCCGATATCTGATATCCATTATCATATTCAACCAGTTAAATCTGTTAATAATTTTTTAAACCCAGATAATAATCCGTCTAATAAATTTTAAACCAGATACCCGATAATAACGGATATCCATTTTTTATCCATTATTAACGGTTTATGAGTTTGAACACTAACTGAATGTAAACCCGTAAATTTGTTTTTTTTACATAATCTTTACTTTTTTTCTTTTTTTCAACTTTACATCGTGTTTTTTATTTTTAAAAATTTTTTTTTTTTTGAGAACTTGGATCAAAAAAAATTTAAATAAATATTGTTAAATTACTGATAATGAAAGTAAGACTCAATGTTATTTAATATTTACTTTTTTAGTTTTTAAATATATAGTACTAGATGTAGCTATTACAACTGAGATTTCATATTCATAAATTATTTGAAAAATATATATATATATAAAATAACGATAACGATTAAAAAAAATTTTATTTTGATTAAGCAAACTCTGAGTGATGAATTTTTTTACATAATTTGCTATATTTCGTCATAATAAGCTTCCCCTTGACTCTTATAAATAAAAGTAGAAATCTTTTTCATCTTTCTAATAAAAAAATTCTCTTTTTTAAATGTCTTAAACAAATAGCACAAATGGATTCACAAACAGCACCAAGTAAGTGAAGAATATTTTATATATTCACATCTATGTCCATATTCACGTCAATACTAATGTTAACGTCAACGTATTTGTGAAAACCTTGAAAATCTATGAAGGTCTACTGATTCTGAAGAAGGAATCAGTTATGTATCTCCCTTTATAGCAGTTGTAGAAATGACATTCATGGTTTACAGATTATGTTTCATATTCACATTCATGCGTTTATACTCACATGTCACATTCACACTCACATTCACGTATTCACACTCAAGTTTCACATTCACATTCACATTCACGTCATATTTTTACATTTATACTTTCATTTTTTAGAACCAAAAAAACAAAAGACTTTTTACTGTTCAGTCCAACAATCAGAATACATTTGAACGGTATCAATAGTAACAAAATTAAAAATCTTTTATCAGATATTTTCTAAATGGAAAATTGTCATATACTAAAGTGCAAGAACGAAACTTACAGATATATACATTTCAAGATCGAGAATGATGCTGGATTATTTTTTTAACGTGTTCAAGGACAAACCTTTGAATTTGAATATAATGATGATTCTGGCAAAATTAAAACAATTTCAATTGAATTTTTTCTGTCAAAAGAATATAGAAGGAATAACCATACTATTTATAAGATTCAGGTAACATGATTAAATTTTCATTGGTGTGATTTACATTTTCATTTACTGTATGTACATACTATATTTTTTATCTTGTTCTAGAATAATGAACCACAAACTGACATCTCAATTGGAACACTACCAGTACCACAACCGCCAACACTGGAAATATCGAAAGTATTACTAATACTAGAAACATCAAAAGTACCACCAATACCGGAAACAATGATAACAGCACCACTAGAACGGGCATTAAGAACAGCAACTCTGATGACATTCCAACAGACATTTCATTAACCGGCATCTTAACCGGTATCTCAACTAATGATGATTTAAGGTTTAAAGGCGTTGATTATCTTTTAAGAGATTTTTTTAACATTGGAAAAGACAAAATATTGAAATTTAAAAACATTTCTGGTTATTATTTTTTCCAACTCAACAAGGAAAGGCTTACAACAAAGCTGTTTAAACTGGATACGTTTTAGCAAAAAATATCGCTGAATTAATCGAAGGATTAAATCACATTCTTTTGGCTGAGAAAAAGCTTAGTATAATTAATATACCTTTTGAATCAGTCGTAAAATTTGCCAATGAAGTGAAGCAAGAGAAAGTATGTAATTAAGAGAACATTGAAAAAATTGACACATAAACATGATTTGCTTTTTTTTGATACACTGCAAACTTTATTTAATATTTCAGTAAAAAAAGTAACGTGAGTGAAAAATATTGAGATATCTAATTTTATTACACATTAGTTATAATTAGTTTGATTGATTTATAATAAAAAATAGCGTACTGTACTATACATATTTTAGCTTTTAAATCAATTTTTATTTTTATTTTTTATCTTTTCTTTTTACACAAATATACTATACATCGATGTTCTTATTACCTTTCTTTTTTATGGCTGTAACTAAAATGAAATTAGAAAATTTGTAACATTATATCCAAAGTTTTTATTTTATTGAAATTTATATTTTTTTTACACAGTTTTTCCTTTTTTCATTTATGTAATAATTTCTATATTCTCACGCTAGGTAATATAAAGCGAGAAAATCTAAATTTACGCTTTATTAACATAAATAATATAAATACACAAAATTGCTATAAATTATCTCCTAGACGATCAGATGATATATGTACACAAGGCTTTAATATAATTGCATTAAAAAAAGGAGTCATCTAAATCAATACTTTCTAAGAAAAACCTACCTATAAATAAATTTAGTGTTTATCTCTTCTAATATCTTTATTACCTCCCACTACTCTCCTTACCCATCGTCTTAATTGTAACATTCCATCTCCGGGAACTATTCTTCCAATAGTTGATCTTTTATCTTGTTCGGGAGATGGGGGCGATAAAGAACTACTAAATGAAGTATTTGATGAATCCCTATGATGTTTTATAAAAGATACTGTCCCATCATTCGCTACTACAGCATACGACATTAAAGGTATATAAGGTGGCGATTGTCGAATCTTATGATCATTTTGTGTCTCCCATTGTATAGGATCCGCTGCAACAATTTCTTCTATGGAAGGAGACGTCAACCTAAAAAATTTTAAAAATATGAATTTACATAGCTAATCTTTTAACGGAATCGATTTATAATAACTCACGATTTGAATCCTCCTAGAACTGGTGATATTCTCGACGATAAGTAAAAATCGCCTGGACCTGTTAACTTTAAGTACTCCTGAAATTTTATAAAATTCAATTAGGTATGAAAATATTGTTAAAGTATAATTCGATAAAATTTAGTACGAACAGGTCCACCGAACGCCCATCTCCTCGTTCGAACCGAAGCTCTCTTTAATCTATCAAGTGTTGGCTTTACTGAAGGACTACTAAAAATTGTGTCAAATAATTCATTAGTTTTCTCTGATAGTTTGGCAGTGACATTCCTAATCAGTCTATTTTTATCAACCGAAGATGAAGTAATCAAAGGTGGTGATACTATTGGTTTGGTTTGTGAATTCCATGCTAAAAGATGTCTAATGTGAAATTTAAAAAAAAAAATTAGCATAAAAAAGATTCGTAATAGAATTAATTTAACATTAAAAGTAAAATGAGATTACTTTGCATTCACAAAATATGCGTCTCCTGGGTTCAAAATCAATCGATGTATAGATCCATAATTTGAGATAACCAATGTACCTCTACCGGTGACACGGTTTGCAAAAGCATTCAATGAACCCTATAAAAATAATTAAAAGGTTTAAGAATTCTCAATCGTATAAAACTGTAAGAAGAGGATCATGAGAATTACCATTCCATAAATCCGACCAATGTTTACTGTGACTCTAGGACCGCGTGCAAGGAAGGCACCCTTTCTAACATAATACACAGACCTGCCATCCATATTTATGACAGCTATATCTGATAAGTCACGAGGTGCTAGAAGAACATCACCAGGATTCGAACCTGTCATGAACTGATAATGTCATAAGGTTCAAAAGACTGGTGTCATTTCAGTGAGTTGATGGATTGACAAGGTATCAGCATACGAATAATTTTATCTTATTATGTTCACCTTGTTATAGATCAAAGATCCACCGGTAAGCTTCCTACCTAAAGCAATAACAATATTTCCATCCATAGTTCGTTCCGCTATAACCTAAATCAATTGCAAGGATTTACTTCAATTTTTTTTTTAAAAAATCATAAATCGATTGATTAGAAAAATTCTCATTAACCAATTCACACTTTACTTGATACAGCAATGGCTGTTCCAGGTGCTGCAAGTATCTCTGACCTTGGCGGAATTTTGACCAAGAGTAAAGCGCTCAAAGTCCCAGCGGAGACGACCTCAAACTTTGGATCTGGTATCGGATGATGTTCCGTCCATTGTAAAGCTGAATTGATTCCTTTACAATGCGATAGTTGGAAGAAAATTATAGAAATTTTTTAAAAAATATATAATAATAGAGAAAAATGATCAATTTAAATAACACTCACCAGAAGTTATAGTGGAAATGGTGCTAGAAGTTTTTTCTTTATCTATTTCACTTTGTTCTGGCGTTGTACTACTATTTTGAGCGTTAACTTTTGCGTTAACAACTAACGTTGCATAAGAACGTGCAAAAAATCGAATATGTGAAATGCTTCGCGGGATAGCTACTAAAAGTGTAGACATTTTTTTTGCTTTTATTAGATGATCGAATTTGAGAAAATTTATCAAAATATGATGTGTTACAGTGTAACTTAGCGACAGTGTCGATCAAGAAAAATTAAGATATCACATTCTCATTTATGTGATAAATAGAGTTATATGTTTGATAACTACTCTCTCAAATACCGCGGCTTTCTTTCTTTCTCTCCTATCTTAAAAACTAATAAAACCAAATCTCTCAAGAAAATCTGAAATGAGTACACCAATGGACATTGATCAACCTTCTGGCTCTAAATCAAGCGGGAAAGCGAAAGATACTGGAAGGAAACGTTTTGAAGTAAAGAAGGTACCTTTTTGACTTTTCATTATCCGGAGTTATTTAATCCGCAAGATTTATTAAAAAAAAGAAACTTTTCTAGTCCCTTTGCCTTATAAACTGATGTAGCTAAAATAATTTTAAATATTTCTTAATTTTTGATTCGATTCAGTGGAATGCCGTTGCATTGTGGGCATGGGGTAATTATTATTATGTAATATATAATATACTTCGCGTGAATATAAGAATAAATAAATAAATAAATAAATTTCTACCAAAGATATCGTCGTTGATAACTGCGCTATTTGCCGAAATCATATCATGGATTTGTGTAAGATTATTTTATTATTTTTTTTGTCTTTTGAGGTTTTGCTACCACACTTATTAAACCCTTGAATTTAATTAATAGGTATAGAATGTCAAGCAAATCAAGCCTCCGCAACCAGTGAAGAATGCACGGTGTAAGTAAATTGTGTAGATTAATTATTATTATGATTTAGTGCTCATTGCTACAATTAATGAATTCTTAGAGCTTGGGGGATTTGTAATCATGCGTTTCATTTCCACTGTATTTCTCGTTGGTTAAAGACTCGACAAGTGTGTCCTCTAGATAATAGAGAGTGGGAATTCCAGAAGTATGTTATTAAAATTTCTAATCTCAAAAAAAAAAAATTTTTTTTTTTTTTTTTATTAACCTCCTTTTCTTGTATAGATATGGTCGATAAACTGTGAATTTTCTCTGGATTCAAACCTTTTTCATGACAACTTTAGAATCATCGTTACAAATAAAAACATCTTTGAAATTCAAGTACTTAAAATCAAACCAACTTTTATTATAAAAAAAATATGATTTCATTCCTGTATTTTATTATAATAAAAATTTTCTTGTCCGACAAAGATACATTTCATGATTTAATTGTTACAATAAATTTAGTCATCAAAGAATACAATTAATAATTCGATTTGCAACATTTCTTAAAGCTATAATGTTTAAGTTAATATAATTTATTAAATTGAATCTGTTAAACTTATTTAAAAGTATTTGATGTATCGAATTTATACTCGGTAAACCATTTACTTAGGCCAAACTTTTTATTTATCAATTGACTTTCGTTTTAGAAAACATATCTGAATTTATCACTTTTCATTAAAAACTTGATTATACCTGTTAGGAGGGGGAAATGATGTTAATATGAAAATTTATGAATGAGAAAAATGAAAAAAAAAAAAATTCATTATATATTCGCTCAGAGGTGTCCTAAAAATTTCCTCATATTTAAGTGTGAATTCAGAAAGTGAAGAAATTACTTTTTATGCATCATAGCGAAATATCATTTTATAAAAAAAACCATTTATTTACCTGGTTAAAGATTTTTTCGAATAGGAAAAAAAAAAAAAAAAAAAAAAAGCGTTTTGGAATAAATACCAATGATTGTTATGTCACGTGAAATAAGATGGGGTAATCTACGAACTTCACATCTAATACATCTACAATACATACAGCACTTCATTTTTCTCAAATTTCTCAATCCTTTCTTCCCATAAAGAATCATAATAATGGCGTTTTTTTCACGTGTAATACGCGCAATGGAAAAAATATCACCAACTTCGTTAGCAGAACATTCATGGGATAACGTAGGAAAATTAATCGAACCACCATATCCAAGACCATCATCACGAGTATTTCTTACAATAGATTTAACCCCCTCGGTATTAGAAGAAGCTCTCTCCGATCAAAACGTTGGAGTTATTATAGCTTATCATCCACCAATTTTTCGCTCTTTTAAAAGATTAACTTTAGACGATTCCAAACAAGCTATTATTTTAAAAAGCATCGCGCAGGGTGTTGGCATATTTAGCTCTCATACTGCTAGTGATTCTTGCGTTGGAGGAGGTAACTATACGGGACCCTTGCAATGAGAAAGGTGGAAACTTCCAGGAAATGATCAAGCTTACTTTTATATGTCAATTATGTTTTTCATTTAGCATTACCGTAACTCATATTATTTTTTCCGGCGGTTTCCATCCTTTCTATTTATTGCAAAGTCATTTCTTATTAATAAAAAGTGTTTAAAAGACATAAAATCTTATTTATAGTTAATGATTGGCTGGCAAAAGGACTCGGATCGGGAACTGTAAAGCCTATAACTCCGGCATCAAATCCACCTCAAGGTTTTGCTATTTATTAGTGATAACAATATACAATTCAGATCATCAAAATAAAAATCGTAAATGTTCTATTGAATGGTTCAATAGATCACGAAGAAGCTGGATTAGGCAGGATATTTACTTTAGATCAACCAGTTCCGCTTTCAACTATAATTGAAAGAGTAAAACAGCATTTGAAACTTCAACATGGTGAGCGTTATTTTTATTTGAATTGTTCAATAAACTTTAAAGTTGAACTTTTTTAAATTGTATAGTTCGAGTTGCGACAACGAATAAACATTCATCAGGAGGATTAATCTCAACAATTGGGATATGTGCTGGTTCAGGTACGTTATTATCCCCCCAAAGAAAAGATAAACAAACAAATCATTAACAAAAGAAAAAAAAAAAAACTTTTCATATATATAGGTTCTTCGGTACTTTCACCTGCAAAAACTGATTTATATTTTACGGGAGAAATGTCTCATCATGATGTTCTTGCTGCATTGGATAAAGATACCAGCGTAATTTTATGTAAGTTCCCTAAAACTTACATATTATTTACAAGTTACAAAAAAGCTAACGGAACATTAATTTATTTAGGCGAACATTCAAATACGGAAAGAGGATACCTTTCCGAAATACTGAAACCAAAATTAGAACAATTATTTAAAGATGATGATGAAAAGGAAGCAATCGATGTGGTGGTAAGTAAAGTCGATAAAGATCCATTAGAAATTATATAGATAATTTAATATTTTAAGTAATAAATATAAAATACAATCACGATTTATTGACATGATAGTATTAAAAGTTTATCATACATCATATTGTAAAGTGAAAAATAATAAAAAAGAAATCACAAAAGAGACCAAAAATATATCCAAAAAAATATATATATATATATATATATGCATACAAAAAAAAATTGCAATATTGCATAATTTTTTTCCAAATCAGTCAATATATAATGTGTATTGAATCAGTTACCTGTACAAGTGATAAATATCCAGTAATACAATAATATTATTCTGCAAAAAAAAAAAGAACTTTTTTTTTTTTACATCCTTCTAGTTGACATATCTGTTCTAATAGCTTATAATAACATTATTTTTTTTTTTGCATGTGTATACATTTTTATAAAAAAGTTTTTTTTTCCCTTGTACTCTACCAAAAGAAAAGAAAAGAAAAAGCAAAGGTAGAAAATATTTTTTTAAAAGCTTTTTTTTTTTTTTTTTTTTTCAGTTATTACTATTTATTGGAGTTGATGTACCATTAGTGTTTGTGGTTGTTGTATTGTTAGAATTGCTGCTGGTTGAATTGTTGGAGGGATTGATTGTGATAATGTTGGTAGAAATAGTGTTGGTAGTGGGACTATTATGATTATTACTATTGACTGAGTTATTTTCTCGATGAATCGAACTTAATTTTCCATTTGCCGTGTTTGAAGTGACCGATGTGATTAACGAGGTAGAAGATGACGACAATGGGACAGCATTTGATGAGGGTGGTGACGAATTGCTATTATTATTATTATTATTACTATTACTATTAATGTTATTGTTGTTAATGTTACTGTTGTTACTGCTATGGCCATTATCTGATGTTGTAGTGTTAACATTAACGATTGAAACGTTATTGTTTAAAATTGGCGGCGTTCCAATCATTACATTTGGAACATTCGTTGTTGTACCTAATCCATATAGGTAACCACTTGTACAATCAAAAGGGTGTAAATATTTTGTTAACAAAGTAAAGATTATTTGGGCAAAAGAAATCACACAAAAATCTTTTAAAACGTACAGATATTTCGTGTCATCAATCTTGTCATTAAAAAACGTTTGACGCATTTTGAAAAAGGTCGTCGCTGTCAAAAGACTATCACTACCTGCCTGATGTTGGGGACCAATTCGGGTAACCTAAAGTTTTTTTTTTTTTGTTTTATAAAGATTTTAAATTTGAAAAAAATTATTTCAAAAAAAAAAAAATTCTCTAATCCATACCTGTAAATCATCTGCAATATCCTGCAAACCACCTTTTAAATTTTTAAAACTTCTCACAAGAAACTTTATATCATATATACAGGGGAAATATGTTCTCAACAGGTCAAAAAACTCTGATTCCTCGGCGGGTAAAGGAGAACATGTGAGCACTTTAAGCAGATAGCCAAAATCATAACCACTACAACAAATGAAATAAAATTAGCAAACAGTAATTTCATGTAAAGTGATAGAATAAACGCACCTATGATAAGATATCCATTTAACATCGTCCAGCAATACAAATCCAGAACTTATCAACAATTCACCAAAGTGTTCTACATCTATACCATAATCTTCATGTTTCTTGAAATCGATACCAGATTTTGTCAATAAGTCAATGGAATCTTGTGCATACATATCACCTCTTCATAAGCAGGAGATCGAAAAAGAAAATGTGTTTAAAATAATATATTCATCATGTTCCCCCATGAACCGCATTTTTCTTTTTTTTTTTGCAATAAACACTGACCCCAAATTGAATTTAAAATTAAACTGCCATGTACAGGTATCTGGTGGTAAAGTTCCGTTCTCATCTGCAAATGTGATTCCTAACTGGATGATTTTAAGCAAATCGACATTACAACGAAGGGTTTGATAATGATAATCGGAACTAGTTCGAAAACTCCCAATGGGTCTAGCAACCACACCAGGAAATTCCGTGTCCTAAAATACAATTAAGAAAATTCATTCATCAGTTTCGAATTTTTTTTTTTAAAAAAAAAAATAAATAAATAAATCTGATAAAATTTATATAAAAATCCAAGGATATAAATTTAGCTACATGCTATTATTTATTATATTAATAAGTACTTTTTAAGAAAACCTACGTACCATTGCAAGGAAAGGATACTGTTCTACTAGATCTCGAAGAACAGCCATTTCCTCTTCAAGATTCTCGGCCCACACTTCTTTTATATACTTGCTCTCATTGTTGGTTGGCATGTTTCACTATTAATGGTATTATTGACTGTGTGGAGAATCGCGAGAAAGGCCAGGAAAGGCCCAACAAACAAATCTAAATAAAGGTAATATCGACCAAGAGTTCTAGAGACTTTATATACAAAGCAACTGTATCTAAATACGATCTATGATCTAGTAGCAATAAAAATAAGTGGGTTTGAAACGCGATAATAAAAAAAAATTTTTTTTTTTTTGTTTAGATATTTCAACGATCCCAAACGCTTTTCCTTGTTTGGAGCATTGCATTAAACGTTCTATAAACTTCTAGTCGTAAATCAGCCACGTGTTAAATAATGACATTACTAAGAAAACGTTTTTTAATAAAATCCAAATGCTAAATTAGTAAAATTTTTTCCAAAGATTTATTTTTGTTATAAAAAATTTTTTTAAATATTTACCAATTAAGAAATTTTATAAGAAAAAAGAAAAAAAAAAAAATTTTTGAATATTTTCTTATTATATAAAAAAATTACTGATACAAAGATATATAAAGTACTAGTATATTATATATTAAATTTAATATAATAATAAGTAAATTAATTAGATATATAGTTATAAAAAAAAAAAGTAGATTATTTATTATATTGCATTTTTTTTATTTTAAAAAAATATTATAAATTAATTTTAAAATACTAAATTAAATATATTATTATTTTAGGAATGTTAAACAATCTTTATAATTTAAAAGAATACTAACTTTAAAAAAGTTTAATTACTTATATATAATAAGTAACTTCATCAAAAGATATAATATTTTATAATTATTTTATAAAAAATGAAAAGAATATTCAAAATTGACAATTTTAATAAGATCATTAAGTATAAAACCATTTTAAAAATCCAGTTTTAAATCTTAAAATTTTAAATTTTAAAAAATTCTAAGATTCTAAAAGAATTTATTATAATAGATAAGTTTAATATTAAATTTGTAAAAATAATTTTTTATAATTTTTTAACTAAACTTTTAAAACTGCTTAAAACAGCTTATATTTTACAATTAAAGTAAAGTTATTTATTTATATTTATTTTAACCCTAGTGAAAATGTTTAAATCTTTAAAGTTTTAATATAAGTTTATTATTTTTATAAGTTTTGACTTTTTTGAATTTTATAAATTTTTAATATAGTTAACCTTCTATAAATAAGTATAGCAGACTTGCTTATATCATCTTGTTGATCATTTTCAATTATATATAAATGAATTATAACATCATATAAAATCAGTTAACCTTAAATTAAAAGCTTTGGATAATACAGCATATGGGACCTTTGCAATAGAAAGTGAGAAAACTCCAAAAAAATTAAAATTTTAGTTTATAAGCCAAAAATGTTTCAAATACTATAATTTGTTCAGATTTATTATTAACTCATTTTTTATTTTTTTTTGAGTTTCCTCCCTTTCTATTGCAAAGGCTCCATATGATCAAACGAATTCTACAAATCAATAAATTCAATATTTTAAATGTAAAATGTGATTCTATTAAAAAATTAATACTTTTTTTTTATATTTGCAGGCAAATTTGCCTGCTCTACAGTTTAAGGGATAATAATTAAACTTTTATTATAGATTATACTATAATAGCTATAAGTTTAGATCTCAATTAAGATATAAAATTATAAATAAGTAAATGCAATAAATTAACTAATAATTAATAAATTTGACTTTCATTAATAAGTTTATAACAGAATATATATATATATAAATTTTCTAAATTTCATTATAATTAGCAATGAATAAGTTACATGATATGAATAATAATTCTATTTATCTATGATTAGGGTTACTGATATCATTATTTCAGTAGAAGTGTATTTTACAATAATATAAATTAGATTGAGATTAAGATTGAAATAATGCTTTTCACTGAAATAATCTTTGATCATAGTGGGTCTCATATTCATCTCAAATTCTCTATCAAAATTGATTCTGACGAGTTTAACATCCTTAGTATTAGAAGTAGTATACCTTAAAGCATTAAATGCATCTTTAAATACTTCGACAATTATTGTAGATAAATCAATTTTAAACATAAAAATACCACTGTCCTTAATGTGAAAATTTATATTAGTTCTAGTGTTAGTCATTTTTTTATTTTCTAAATGTAAAAGCCCATTATAAGAAAAACTTATTCATATATACATAGTTCTGATATATATATATGTACATTATTTTTTGTGTTATTTTTGGAAAAAGTTTTTTGTGAAAAAGTTGGCAGACTTTCGCATATTTCTATATGCTTTATATCTTACTAAAAAAAAGTTGAGATATGAAGCGTAATTAGTTTTGTTATATGATGCCTAGAATTCTATAAAAGTATATGCAAATAGAATCTTCAAACCTTTTCATATGATCTACTGAAAAGACACATAAAATCAACCTTTTTTAAATACACTTCCTCAGGACTACAGTGAAAATTTTAAAAAATGTGCATTTAAAGAGGGTGTGCATTTAAAAAGAAAATTTCTATATATATTTTATATGCTTAAAACTGAACAAGAGCATGCATTTAGAGAGAAAATATATAATGTATGTATTTAGAAAGAGTTGAATGTAGTTAGTTTTACGCCTGACAATTTTAAAATTGTGAAATTCTCGACTCTTTATAGCATATAATTTTGTCATTACTATTAACTTATAAGAAAGTTCTATGTTAAAATAAAGCATTCTTTCACATTATTTGAGAAAAAAATAGGTTTGAAATATTATATATTTTCTTTTTGCTTATATATTCATCTATAGCGCAAACCTATTTGATAATTCATTTATTTTCTGATCAATAATGATTACATAATATATCACAAGATATTAATGAATTTTATCACTTTATTAATAATTCAAATCATTGTTACTATATTACTGTGTGCCTCAAGTTGTGATCTACCCTAACTTTAAATTAGGACAGATCCATTTTGCCTAGAACTGAAATTTCAATTTTGAGCAGTCTTAATTTAAATTTCAAATTGGAATATTTCAAATTTAATATCTGAACTTAGCTATAATAATTATGTATCTTAATGATCAATTATGACTTTTTATTTGATAATACAATATAATACTTTCACTAAATTTTAATTTTTTAATCTTTATTTTCACCTCAAGTCTTCTTTTCATTTGAAGTAAAATTTATTTTTTTATTTTATTATCATAAAAGAATAATTTTCTTTTATAAGCAAAGAAACTTTTAATAAAATTATTAATGAATTTCTTCAAAATAGTAAATTAAAAACTAATGAAAAGCAATTGATAAATAAAAATTTATATGATAATATAAAAGCAGTTTTTTAAATAGTAATTCAAAATTACATAATGCGGATTTTTAGTATTGGTGTAGAAAAAATTATAGTTTATTAGAAGTTAGAGAACATATTGTATATAGAAATTTAACAACAGAACAAAAGATACTTTAATTAAAGAAGGTAAACCAATTGAGATATTATCAATATTAATTATAAAAGAAATATATAAAGCAATTAGTTTAGAATATGTTCAAAACTATTATTATGATCAAAAAATCTTATATAGTAAATTAAGAAGTAAATGGTTTAGAATAAAAAAAAAGTTTGTAGAAGAATTTGTAAATCATTGCAAAATATATATTTCACGTAGAACTATGTTCAAATCTACTTTATTAGCAAAACCTATAATTGCAAAAAGGTTTCTTTTAAGATTACAAGTATTTGAATTATAATAGTTTTTTTTAATTAATTTACTTGCTTATTTATTAAATTTAATTTATAATTTTTATTAGATAGATTTAATTGATTTACATCAATATTCTAATAATGATTTTAAATACATTTTATATATAAGAGACCATTTTTTATGATATTCATAAGCAAAATTATTAACTTCTAAAGAATCTGTAATTATTGCAGAAATATTATATGAAATTTTTTATCAATTTGGTCCTTTAGTTATTTTACAAAATAATAATGATAAAGAATTTACTGCTAATATTATTAGTAATTTAATTGAATTATGGTTTGGCTTAAAGATAATAAATAGTAGATATAGATATTCACAATCACAAGGTTTAATTGAAAAAAAAATTCTATTCTAGAGAAAAAAATTAAAGCATAAATGAAATAAAATCATTAAAAAATTGGACTATATATTTGAATTATGTTATTTTTATTATAAATAATACTATATGTAAAGTTGCTTGTCTAAACTCATTTTAGATTTGGCAAAATATCTAAACTATAGTTTTACTAATTTTTTACTAAAGTTTTGATATAGTTTCACATTTTTATAAGCTTTGATATAGTTTTACCTTTTTCAGAATTTCGCAAATTTTTTAATAAGGTTTTAATATAATTTTACTAAAATTTTACCTTTTTCCATTTAGACAACTTGCAAAACCTCTAAGTTTCATCTAGCAGCCTTAATTATATGTCAAGCTACTAATAAAATACCATATGAAATAGTATTTGAAATGTATTCTCATAATAATAAAATATGGATAGAACGTTTATTTGAAGATAAAAATTATATTAATAAAGAGCAATTAATAGATAATATTAGTATTAAACAAGATGATATTTTATATAATTTTAATCAAATAAGTATAATAAATATTTTATAAATTTAAAAATTATTTCTTAAAATTTTTATTAAAATTTAAATTTATATAGAAAGAAGAAGATAACAAATCTAATAATGAATTTATTATAATAAAATATAAATATATTTTATAATTTTTTAGTAAAATATTTCTTATATTTATTATAATATTTATTTATTATAGATGCAATCAACTAAAAATTTTAAAATAAAGGCAAACAAAAACAAAAAAGTTTAAATACTTTATCTAATTCAAATTCTGATAATAATAATAAAATTAATATTACAAAAAAGGTAATAAATTAATTTAAATTTTGTATATTATTATTCAAATTATTTATTCTAATATATATTCTTAAATTTAAATATTAAAACAACCAAAGCTTAAAAAAGTATTTAAAGCTGATTTTAATACATTATTTGAATTAAAACAAGGTTAAATTAAACATATTTCTTAGGAAGAAATTAATTCATCATAGGAAGGTTTATTTAGATATAGTAAAGATTTAAAATAAAGTGTACTTAAAAAAGAAATTTAAATAGCTTTATATTATTTAGAAAAATTACACATTACAAAACAATTTAATGATATTTTATTAAATATCTGGCAATTAAAGTTTTCTAAATAGATTGATACTTTAGAACAAATAAATTAAAATGATAATTTACAAGTAAATTTAATTAATAAATTAATTTATTATAATTTTTTATAATATAGATTAATTAATTAATATTTTAGATTGATTTTTCAAAATTTACATCAAATAATAAAACTGAATCAACATCTGATAATGATACTTAATCAACATTTGATAATAAAGAAAATTTATTATCTGATAATAAAAATAATTTATTATCTGATAATAAATTTATTAATTCATTTAATAATAATGAATTTTTTTTTTTCTCATGATCAAATACGTAATAATGCAATAATTAATAATCAACAATATAGAAAAAATATAAAAAATATGATAGAGAAAAAAATTAAAAAAAAGGGATTATATAAAATTGATAATATTATTAATTTAAAAATTCCAAAAGTAGATAAAATAAAATTAGGACATAATTATTTATTATATAAGGTTTTAAAGGTTAAATTTAAAGATTTTTATGAATTGAAGTAAAATCAAATATAAATTATCAAGGAAAAAATTTAGAACTTACTAAATTAGAATTAATAATTGAATTAACAGATATATTAGATAAAATAGTAACAGTTACAGAAGCAGTTAGATTACAAAATAATATTTTAAATAGAAAGTTAATTAAATGTAAATGTCCTTATGCTAATTATAATACAATAAAATATTCTTGTAAAAAAGAAAATTTAGCTTGTAATGACAAATATCATCCTAATAAAAAATGTCAAAATTCCGAAATTTATTCTTTATAATAGTAAAAAGAAAATGAATAATAATTAAATTTTAAAAATAATTTTTATTTTAATTAAATATTAAATAAATAAAATTACTTTCTAGCAAATTTGCATAAAATATTATTTTAATTATTATTAAATTTAATAATGATTTTAATTTATAAAGTAAATAAATATTATTTAAATAATTATAGTAAATAATTAAATGTTTTAAAATAAATTTTACTATTTTTAATTTAAATTTAAATTTATTGAATACAAAATATTTATTATTTAAATTTATATAACTAAAAAAATAATATTTGATTTTATAATTTTAAAATTTAAATTATATAAAGATTAAAGTAGAAAAAAGTTAACTTAAAACATCACATTTCATCTCAATTATAAATTTGAATAATAGCCAATTTATCTCATTTTTAATTAAGATATTAATAAACTTGTATATTAATTTCCTAGTTTTAAATTTACATCAATTTTAAATTAAGGTAATAGTCAACTCCAATTTGCCTCAATTTAAAATTTAGGCAATAGCTAACTTGAGGTATTGCTTTCTTAGTTTCCAATTTGTCTCAATTTAAAGTTGAGGCAATAGCCAACTTGGAACACTATGTTCCCAGTTTTTAATTTTGCCTCAATTTAAAGTTGAGATAATAGCTAACTTAGGGTACTGCATTCTCAGTTTTCAATTTACCCCAATTTTAAATTGGGATATTAATCAACTTAGGATACTGTATTTTCAGTTTTCAATTTGTCATAATTTTAAATTAGGGTAATAGCCAACTTGGGCATCATGTTTTCAGTTTCTAATTTACCTCAATTTAAAATTAGAATAATAGCCAACTTGGAGTACCGCGTTTTCAGTTTCTAATTTTTCTCAATTTTAAATTAGGATAATAATCAATTTGGGATATCTTATATTTCTAATTTTCAATTTGTCTCGATTTTAAATTAGGGCAATAGTCAACTTAGGACATCGCATTCTCGGTTTCCAATTTACCCTAATTTAAAATTAGAGTAATAGCTAATTTGAGGCATCACATTCCCAGTTTTCAATTTTTCATTGAGGTAATAGCCAACTTAAAATATCACATTTTTAGTTTTCAATTAATTTGCCCTAATTTTAAATTGAGGTAGTAAAATCACATTGCTCAGATTTGAAATTTCAAATTAGATTACCTGAAATTGAAATTTGTCATTTGAGGCAGATCATTAACTTAAGGCACAATATTATCATGTCTGAAAGTGTCACTTCAATAACACTATTTATCTGCAAATAGTTTAGTATTTATTCTAGATCACAGCGCTTTAATACTCAGGAAGAACTTGAATATCATGTCTACAATAATCATAAGGATTTAACTAATTTAAAGTGAGTTTTCTAACTATTATTTGAGAAAAATCTTTGGCTTTTAAACTTTCTAATCTGTTTCCTTTATTGGGGATTCCTAATTTATAACTATCCGTGAGAAGGTTGCAAAAAAAACTGAATGATATTCCTAAATTAAAACGTATAAATAATATGCTAAGTACCTCTGATAATTTAGTAATTATAATAAGCTATTATTAATTTCTTGTAAAACATTTGCGTGAACATACCCAACAAAGGCCATTTAAGGTAGGTTTATAAACTGATTTTGTATGCTATTTTAAATGATCGTATTGACTTTATTTTTTCGTGTTTAGTGTCCAATTTGCAATGGTTTATATCAATTCGAATCTCTTGATAGATGAATCAATATCTAATTTTTAACTATAATGATAGCATTATAGATCTTACAGGTACAGTAAATATGACAAAATAGGAAAAGTAAGAAAAAGGTATTTTTAAGACAATACTGCTTCTATCTCATAAGAAACTATGTTATTGTTTATTAAATCATGTAATTGTACTTATTATGAATTATCTAAGATGTGTTTAATATATTTTATTATTAGTCAAAAAAATAATCAAGGCAATACTGATAAATATGAAGTTAAAAAAAAAATCAATTTGCTAAATATGAAGTCAAAGATAAAGATTATCTTTCATATAATTATGAAGAAAATAAAGATTATCTAACATGTAAAGCATTAGCTAAAGTTCTTAATCAGAAGTATTTTGAAAAACTATTAGTGAAGAATGGACTTGACGATATTGATTTCAATAAATTTTTTTCGACTTAAAAGGATTTGCTGAAAAATTTATCATTGTAAATTTTATTAAACAAAATCATGTTCTACAAGTTCTATTAACAAGCATAATACACTTTTCAATCACTTCTCTAAATTTTGGTGTTAGTTGAGCCACATTTAAACATCTAATAGTGGTGTCTTACAAAAGTTTTTTTCTCTTATGAGCTTTTTTATTTCTTCTAAGTTTATAAATATTCAATTAAGCAATTTTACTTAATGTTATTTCTAAAAGTATGGCTATCATTTTGAATCTTCTACGTACACCCTCTCAAATTACGTTGTAGCTGTTTATTAAGTTTTTATATAAAGTAAATTGATTGCTATCATATAACCCTAAATTGTAATTCTAAAGAAAGCGATCATACTATTCAGATAAGATATCACATAAATCATCAGTGGCATCTCAGATGTTCTCATTGAAGCACAACTTATTTGTATGTCCTGTATTTTTAAAAAATATAAAGTCAGATAAAGTATTGAGAGTACTTCAGGTGAATTGAAAAATACTTACCTCTTTCAAGAAGAATTAAATTATTAGAATCATAGACTTCATTTTTCCAAAATGAATCTGAAATTTCACTTTGAGACCTTTTTTGCAGACTTCGTCTATATATAGTAACTCTGTTTTATGGTTGATTAAGACTCACGTTATATTGATTTTTATTCCAACATTCTCCAATTTTTTTAAGAATTCTTGCTATTTCTTAATGAATTAATTAAATTTGAAGAAGATTAAAATCGTAAGAGAGAAAAAAAATATGTATACGTAATCTTACATCACAAAGCCCTCCTACTTTTCTTTGTATAATATTATTAGTTCAAGAACAATTTGACTTTTGGGTACGTTACAGGCAAATTTGCCAAAATAATTATAAATTGATTATTGTAAATCTAAATATATTTTTAGTGATTGATCTCATATGACTGTTATTATCTTCAGGGATACATACGCCTTCTCGCATTTATTTAAGCCATAATAATATTATTCTGCTTATTTTCTAAAATTATTTTCTTAAAAATAATCTCTGATTGAAGAAAAGTTTACTGTTTGTTTTCTCGTTGATGTCTCTTATTTTCACTATTTTGGCATTTACCTCGCAATCTCAACATCACACCTAAACTTTAACTCAAAATTCTTAGCCTTAAGCTCAGTTATCTTAGCTACAAGTCTGGTATTTTTTCTTTATGCAAGTCAATACCCTCAGATTGCATACTCAATAATTAATTTTTATCACTGTGTACTATTATTCAAATCAAAAAAAAATCATGCACATTTCATTGCAAACTACAACCAGATAACTTTTACCAAAGAAAAAATTTTTTATTAATATAATTAAGGTTGTCAAGCAAAACCCTGAGGTTTTGACAGGTATCAAAATCAAAATCCATCGAAACGTTTTGTCAAATTTTTTTATTAAAGGTAAAATTGTGAAAGTTTCAACAGGTGACAAAAGTTTTGATGGAGGCAAATATTTTAACAATAGCTGTCGGTATTAACGAATTAACCTATTGTGAGTGATTAGTTTATCAAAAGAAGTTTTAGCAATTTCTTTGACAGAATTCATCAATAGGAGGATGAAGAATCGATTTTAGTGTTACTATAAAATATATAACAAAATTTTTAATTCTCAATATAAAGATTTTAGACTTTATCAAAATTTGTTTAACAAATAACAAAGTCATAACTATATGTATAAAAATTTTTCGTAAGTATACCTACGAAACATAGCTTCTATTAAAAATATTTCTCTTAATGAATAACTATTTCATTTAATCCATGATTCATGTTAATAAAATTACTCACTTTCTTATTTGTAATACATATGTGAGAATTTTTAATCTTTAAGGAATATTTTGTATTAAAAATATTGTTTATAAGGAATATTTTTAATTTTATTTATTTTTTTTTTAAAAAAAAAATAAAAATGATACCCATATTTTTATATTGCAGCTAACCTTCTATATTAATTAAGTATTAAAAAAAATCTTATTATTTGGAAATTTTTTAACTTAACACTATAATTTTTGATAGATTAAAATATGATAAGGTCTTAATTTTATTCTCAGAGCAATTATCTAATATAATAATCTATGCATTAGTCTATGTGAGATAGTATATATTTACATCCTTTTTAAGAATTCGTAAAGTTATTATCAAAACTGTCAAAATTGTTAAAACTTTTGAGACCTATCAAAGCTCATTGAAACTGTCGAAACCTGTTGAAGTCCATCAAAATTGTCAAAAACTGTCAAAACTCATCAAAACTGTCAAAATAATTTCTGAAAAGTTTTAACTTTTGCTAAAATAAGTTTAGGGTTTTGCTCTGCAACTATAAATATAATTCAAATATTGTATATAATTCAGGATGTAGTCAATTTCTATGTTGATGTTTGTGGACTATTATATATAAATTATTTTTTTCTCTATTTTAATTTTTTTACTCTCTGAAGATTTGTCTGCACATGCTCTATCCTTTATTATATCAACAATTACATTCAAAACCTTATCAATTGAAAGATATAATTAAAAGTGAAAAATTGATACATATCATTTCTAATTGCTGATGAGTTTAAAATAAAGATTTGACAATGTTAATTATTTTTAAGTAAACAAATTATTAGAAATAAATCAAAATAAATATTCTTGTTTATCAATCTTCTCTTCTTCATACTATTACGCAATATTTAATACTTTTCAGATCTTTTATCTAAGGCTTTTTATTAAACTCAATGATATAGAGAATTTCACATATTTGACTAATCTCGCCTGGACTGTAGTCAAATCATTATCTACACAAGTTGAAATTTTTTTCGTGAATGATAACCTTGATCTAGTTATATTATTGCTCTAGTACAACTATGTATATATTTTAAATGTTTCTTATTTTTTCTAATAAAACAGAAGAGGTATCTCCTGTAAAAGAGGATGATGAAGTAGAGATAATAGAAATATCATAATTATCAGAGAAATGAAATTCTTCTTTCTGTAAAGGATTTTCTCTTAGGAAAATAGATGAAGCAATGATAATTACTTTAGAGTATTTACCTATCCTATGTGACAAAATGTTTGTCATTTTTAAACTGTACTCACAAAGTTATGATATATTTTTTGTTGTTATAAGATGGTCTTCCAATGGGATTGAAATGACCGACCATTTTTTATAGACTATCTGTTAACTAATATTTGTATCTTAACATGTATTAGTTATTTCGTAACTGTCATTACAGTAATAGTTTCAAGTTAAATAGAACTGACTGCATAGTAGACACTCTTTAATGTTCGAAGTATTATGAATCTAAAAGGAATTATAAAGAGATATATTAGATGGAACACAATCTATTTCTATGTGTTCATTTTCTTTTGCTAGAGAATTGTCATCATGATCTACAACTGAAAGTCTGTTAACAAACAGGTCATTTCTATGTACATCAACTGTTATGACTAATAGGAGAGATTTTCTTGTAAAGGAACTACTTATGATAGGTGGTATTTATGATGTAAACATAATGAATCATTGTGATTAGCTATATAAAAGGAGACAGGTTTTATATGATAACTATATGATCAAATACTAAGAGAATTTTATTCACACTTTTTTATAATCACAAGATTCTTGAGACTCTTGGGAATATCTCTTCTATCACTAAAACTAGGATACACAGCCTATTTACTTAACTAATCTTCAACCTCTGTAAGAGTAAACTTATATCTGATTTTCTTATAACCATCTCTCATTTTTTTGACAGTTTGATAATAAGCTTTAAGCTAATAATATAACTTATAAAATATAAGATTTTGATATAAAAGATGTTTCTTTCTGGATCTTCTAAATAATTTAAGACTTACTTCTTTTTTTCATATATCATTTATATTATAACAATATAGAGATTCTGTATTGATAAATTCTTTAGAATAAATAGTATTAATTCTAACATAATTGATCAAGTAAATTAGTTATATGTATTATATATGATTAGAAGAATTTTAATTGAAAAAATAAGGTTAAATATTATTTTAAACCTTGCCTAGTCTCCTAAATTTCTTCTTTTCAAATTTCTTTATAGGATGATGTGATAATAATTCATCTACTTTCATTTATTCATTTAATAAAGGTATTATATCTTTCTACCTTCCTGTACAATTAGCTTTACAGATTCAGAATCCATCTTTATCTGATTTTTTAGTAATATCTTCTTATTTAGATTAATGACATTTTATAGTTACCTGATCATCCAATAACTTCTTCTATATACATTCATCAGAATCTAGATTGGATCTCTTCTTATATTTATTACTAATTATTAAAGGAACCATTTTTTGTATTAAATTAATTACAGCTTCTTTATCTACACATTCGTCTAGATTTTCTAATTTAGTCTCTAAGGACTTTACATCTTTTTCCAATCTTTTTATTCTTCTTTCTAAAGCATTATATTAGGAATGATAATATTCTAATTATTTCTTTAGTGTCCTATTTTCACCAGAAAGTGCACTATGCACTTTTGCATTTTGCTAATTTAATCTAAATATCTGAGCTAATTTCTTTGTATATCTGATAACTTCCTGCTCACTGAATATATTATCAGATGAATGCTTTTGATCAGTTGTTATTTTTGCATTATTTTATATATTTTATATCTTACTTTAAATAAAAAAATAAAATTTAATAAACTATATCTTGGATTTATAAAGTAAATTCCTCTAACTCATTATATTATTAGTTTTTATTAAAGATTTTGAATGATTCTGCCTAATCATAAGGTTCTTCTCTTTGATGAAAATTTATTATAGTATATTTCTACAATTGTGCAATATTATTATTAGGATTACGTCTTAATACTTTACTAATAATAATGTTAGCTTTTAACACATTTCTAAGCCTATGCATCACTACTGTAAATATTACTTCTAGATTATGCAAAGAGCTAGAAAGTAGCAGTTTATCACTTTCATAAATATATTAAACCATAATGCATCAAATTTTCTAAAGTCTCTTAACTGTTTATAAGAAATTGCTTTCTGAATCTATGTAAGCAATTTTATAGTTTGCTCTTTATTCTTTTCTAGTGATCTAAATATCTGAGAGATATTTTGTTGACTCTGATTTTTTGTGTATTTAGTTATACTTCTATTAGATATGTGCAAGTTTTTAATTTCAGTAAGGCGAATATAAAGTATAATCATCATATCAGCTAAGGCTTATAAGTTGAGTATATTAGATATGTTATATTCATCTAATCTTTTCTTACCTGATTTTAATGCAAAATGATCAGGGTAATCAATTTCTTCATTTTCGTGAACCAAACTTTTCTCCTTTTAAATTTTATTAGCTGAATAGATTATGTCTGAAATTTTTATAGCAGAGATTATTTTTTTTGAGATTTTGAAGGTTTACAACTCTTTTTGAAGTTTAGAGAGATATAATGAATTAGCATCAGTATTAAAGATAAATTCAGCTAAGACATTAACTATAACTTTTATGTCTTTTTTACTAATATTATTTGAGATAATACGTTAAATTAAATCTTTAATAGTTTTTTTTTGCAAAATTTTAACATATACACTACCTGAAAATAAGTTTGTGCAATTTTGAAAAAATAGTAAATAAATTTGTGCAGTTTTGAAAAAATAGTTTATTATCATTTTTTTTTTAACAAAATATTAATATCTAGTTGGCCAACCATTATTGGCAATACATGCTTCTATTCTTTGAGGCATACTATCAATTAATTTTAGGTAAGTTTCTTGCAGAATTTTTTTCCATTCTTCTTTTAGTTGCACTTCTAAATCTGCAAGTTTTTTAGGCAGATCTGAACAGTTACGCAACAAACGTTTAAGATGATCTCAAAGATGCTCAATGGGATTCAAATCCAGAGATTGAGCAGGCCAGTTAATTAACATTTTAATTTTTTTTAGCAACCCATGCTTTAACATCATTAACTATGTGAATGGATGCATTATCGTGCTGAAATTTGTAAGATCGGTTACAAAACTTTGAATCAATAAATGGCAACAGGTTATCATCTAAGATTTTTATATAATCATGCTAATTGATTATTCCTTCTATTTTCACTAAAGGACCCAATCCTTTGCCTGAAAACTATTCTCAAACCATGACTCTGCTACCACCATGTTTAATAGATGGATTCAGGTTTTCAATATTAAAATGAGTGTCTGATTCACGCCAAACTCGAGAAGGACCATCATTACGAAAAAGAGTAAACTTTGATTCATCGCTCTATATGACATTTTTCCATTGTTATACTGTCCAATTTTGTCTTTCTAAGTATCATTCTAGCCGTTTTTGGCGTTGATTTTTATTTAAAAATGGTTTTTTTGCAGCTCAATAAGAATTGTATCCAATTTGATACAAATTCTTCTGAATTGTTTTGGTACAAATATCTTGACCAGTTGTTGCTGAAAATTTCTTTTGTATTACATCAGCTGAAGCTTTATTATTTTTTTTAACAATTTTTTCTAAAATTTTACGATCTTTATCATCAAGTAACGGAAGCCAACCACTTCTTTTTTTGCTTAACATGTCATCTGAATCTCCATATCGTTGAATTATTGTTCTAACTGTGGACTCTGGTCGATTCATAATTCTAACAATATCAGATTTTCTGTAGCTACTTTTATATAGTCTGATTATTTGTGCTCGTTCAATAACGGTAAGTTCAGGATTTTTATCCATTTTGTTAGAAATAAGTTGTTAGATTAATTATCATTATGTTATATTTATTTATGTTTATAATTATTTTTATTTTATATGTATTACAATAACAAACAGTTATATAAACAAGAATCAGGGCTTTCAATTGGTACCAAAATCAATTGATTTTATTATATATAATTTTGAATAAAATTCAAAAAACTGACCGTGTAAACTTATTTCCAGATAGTGTATACCTTCTCATAGAAGAAAAAGTAGGTCGATTGGTGATTTAACTGATGAAATTGTCAAACATGAATCTAATGATGAATATCAAGAAGATTTTGATTCTACTTTTTTACCTTAGAGACGTGTAAGAAAATACACAAATCATCTAAAATCTGGCATAAATCATTCTGATGATCCTGAAACAGAAGCTGATCAACATTCAGAATCTTTAGAATTTATCACTGAAGAAGATTATATTACAGGTGAATCTGAAGATAATGATATTTCTGTAGAGGATGATTTTAAAACTTTTGAAGATTATGTATCACTGAATTACGAGCTATTTCAAAATCCATTAAATATAGAATCAATTGATAACTAATTTTTCTGGATTTTACTTTAGATCATATCATTTCAGATAAGATTCAACATTACAGAGTCTGCAACTGAGACGTTAATAAAATTTATGAAATTGGTTCTGACAGAAATCAGAGGTGACGAATTTAGAAATTTTCCAAATTCAATATACTTAACGAAAAAAGCACTTGGATTAAATGACTGATTTTACCATTTTGTTTCTTGTTCCAAATGTCATAAGCTGTATTAAAAGCAGAAAGTGGTGAATTTTCAACAGAATAATATGTTAACTATAATGAAATATCAGCATATAGAATTTCTCAATTCATTAATTCGCAAAACACAATTTTGCAATACTCTGTTATTTCAAAAAATCGTATTAATAAATCAAACTTTAATTTGACCTAATTTAATCTTTCCGTTTTCTGAAATTCGATAACAACTTACTTCTATGTATTGTTGGCCTAATTTTGAAACTAGCCTGAGATAATGGACAAATCATCAGTGTTTTAACAACATTATGACTGATATATATGATAGTGAAATATGGTAAACGTTAAAAGAATCTTTACAAGATTTAGCAAATTTTTTTTAAAATGAAGTGGCTGATTCTCATCTTGGATTAATGCTAAATCTCAACTAGTTCTAACCATATGGTAGTACTGTTTATAGTATTAGAATAATATATGCCACTATATGCAATTTGCCTCGTGATATCTGATTTAAACGTGAAAATTTACTGACTTTTGGTCTTTTACCCAGACCAAGCGAAGTCAGTTTACATAAAATAAATCACTATTTAGCATCAATTGTAGATGAATTGAAATCACTTTGGGATGGATTTACAATAGATAAGACATATGAACATTCTAAAGGAAAGAACATTCATGTAGCTTTAATTCTTATTTCATGTGATGTACTGGCCGCTAGAAAAATATGTGGACATATTTTGACCTTAGTATCATGTCATAGATATGAAAAGAAGGCAAATTATGAAAATCATCAGTATAATTTTGTCAGAATGGATAATATCAATGATTGGTTCATTATGCGAGATCCAATTGAGCATCATCGAAATGCGTTAGAATGGAAACGCTGTAATTTGAACATTTCACAAAAATGATTTGTAAAGCAAAGTGGCGTAAAATGGTCTGAATTATTACGTTTACCATATTTTGACCTTATAAAATATATCACAATCGATCTAATGCATTGCTTATTTTTAGGCATTGCACAATAGATAGTAAAATAAATCTGGATCGATAAAGGGATTTTGACATCAAATTCCTTGAATAAGATTCAGAAAAAGATGAATGAGTTTCAGATTCCTTCTGATCTAGATCGAATTTCAGGTAAAATTCATGAAGGAAAAGGATTTTCTAATTTTACGGCCGATCAGTGACGAATATTTTTCACTGTATATGTTACTGTTTCGTTTTGAAAATATCTTCTGATTGTAGATAGAAAGATTCTTATATATTTCGTAAGGATTTTTACAATTTTAGTAAGTCAGATTATAGAATCAGATCTATTACATGAAGCATATCGAAGACTAATTGAGTTGATTGAAAATAATCACAGCTGTAACAAAATTACGCCAAATCTTCACCTTTCTCTTCATTTGTATGATTGCTTAAGAGACTATAGTCTGTTATATGCATTTTAGTGTTTTTCTTTTGAATGCATGAATGGAATATTAGGTATTTTTTTGAGAATTTCTTGAATAAATTAGCTTACTAATTTATGAATGATTTTTAGGTTCTTTACTGAATAGTAATAGAAAAATCAAACCTAAACTAATGCATCGATTGATATTTGATATTCAAATTGACAGTATTATAAGTTTCAGTGGTATTGAAGTAAAAGGGCTTGAATTGCTAGACAATCAGCTTTTAATTAGTTTCCTTTCGAATACAGACGAATTTTTTTCTGATGAAATCCATCAATTTTGATGAAATATTAAGAAATAAAATGTTAGAACGCTGACATATATTACGTAATATTTTTGGAGGTGGGGGTGGCAGGGGCTTCTAAGAGATGTCTTACAT
The DNA here is from genome assembly GCA_910591825.1 of Funneliformis caledonium. Taxonomy (NCBI): domain Eukaryota; kingdom Fungi; phylum Glomeromycota; class Glomeromycetes; order Glomerales; family Glomeraceae; genus Funneliformis; species Funneliformis caledonium. Next base: position 27,443 of record CAJVPQ010000224.1, read on the forward strand.
TATACTTAGATATATATATCACGTGATCATTTGGCTTACGGTATTAAGCAAAAAATATTTATTAATACTGCAATTCAACACGTACTTACTCTCCATCCAATACATATTTCCTTAATTCAAATGGAATGATATTTGATTATTGTGAAGGTAGAAGAGAAAAATCATCAAGCAGCTCATTCTAATTCTTAGATTGGCCTTTGGGTTGTTCTCGAGTTGCAGGGTATGCTGTTTTCTTATAGTTCTTTAAGAAAGTAAGAGTAGGAAAGTACTTTTAACATGTAGAACAACAAAGATGAGAGTATGTGTTTTTTTAAGAGACAGACAGTGAGTATCGTAGCTCAGGATTTTTAGACGATCATAATATTAGAGTAAATGAATAGGATTCATAAAGTGTCCATCATTAGCTTTTGTAACAGGTGGTAAGAAACCATTGTAGCTTTCAAGAAATTCCATTGCTTCTTTAGCTCTTGTAGTCCACAACAACTTGTATCTTTACATTTTCTGATATCAATAGAATATGTGCATAAATTGCAGTGTTTTTCAATCCAAGACCATGGAATAAAGCATTCAGAAAAGGTAAGCGCTTCATTCTTCATTTTGCATTTTTTTGATTTTATTTTTCTTGTCTTTTTAATTCTTCAGCCTTTTCTTTTTCTGTACCCTTAAATTCTAAATTTTCAAATGGATTTGTAAATGTGTCAATATACTGAGCATCAACGTATTTTCCAAAAATTGAATCACGACTCCAAATATTGCAAAGAGTCTCTCCAGCATATCGAAAATTTTGAGTAGCCAACTCAGGATTCATGATATTTCCTTACGAATCCAAATGCTTGTCAAAGTGGTCAATTGATAATGTGATGCTAGCAAGTTACTGAATAGTGTTGCCATGCTTTTTTCGACAAGGTTGTATTTAGATTGTCCTGATGCATGTGTTCGTATACTTAGGTAATCTAAGTCAAACTTTTAAAAAGTTGATAGTATACCATTATGTTTTTCAAATGTCTGAGATTTTCGTTCGGCCCTCCATCTACTAATAATATTCAAATAGGTCAAATTTGTCTATTGGTCTTCAATGCATCATCATATTAGGAATTTAAGGTAAGACTTTTTAGATTCTGCATATATGTTAGCGAGAATATACCAATAGGCCATTGGGAACGTGTAAAAATTACAAGTTGTCTTGTTCAAAGTTCATCTTTTAATTCATTTGGTTTAATAATTAGATATACTGAAAGAATTAGTTTCTGCTTATGCCCAATAGAAAAATCGTGATCAGCTACAGATACAGGTTCATTAATTGACTGTAAGGTTTAAAATGTTCAACCTACTGCAGGTACTCCAAGACCCACTTTTGCTTTGTCGTCTTGAGAAATAATAACGGACATATCAGCAAACATAGAAGCAAATTGTCTTACATATTTGACAGATGTAAAACAATAATGCCTATCAGAATACTCTCAAGTATCTGTACGTGAAACTCTGGATATAGCAACCCATGCCGGATGATGATGAGCCTTAGCAGCAATTGAATTTGATTGGCGAGATAAGAGATAATTCTTTAATGTTGTTCATGCCATATAAATATTATATCTCTCCTCTAAATTCTTATGCAAATTTTCAATGATGCGCACCTTAATCACCTCTTTTCACTTTTTTGAATCAGCTGATCCAAACTCAACTGATCATGGATTTGATTGTATAGATCTAGATGTTCGAAAAGTAATGATAGACGGTCAGACTTATCATACCGAACTACCTCTTGATTCTCGGTAAGTATTTTAAATTTTTTGCTCTACAATTTTGAACATATTTCGCGTTTCTTTTTAGTTTATTAATTTTGTTCTTATTAAAACTAATTTCATATTCAGCTTTTTCTATTTTTATATATATATCATGCTGAATCTGAGTGTCAATTATGATGTTGTAAATTTGTTTTAATTCAGCAAGTTTTTCTTCAGTTATTTTAATTTCTTCTGCTATCTTCCTTTGAGCTATTGCATTCTTAGAAATTTTTAGTATAAGTTTAGGACGATTTGCTCTTATTGTTGGTATATTATATGGGTGAATTGGAGTAGTGATGTATTCTCTAATTATATTATCAATTTCTGTAGCATTTTTGCTTTTAATGCTTTTCCATTCAGTTGCTGCTTTACGGCAAACAATAGTACGATTTGGAGTACTATTTCCCATTTTTACCATAATATTATATACATAAGCATTAGTGAATTCCTGATACTTATTATCTGACAAATTGTAAATTGATTTTTTATTAAATTTAGGGCCAATAAAGTAGGTTTGACGACTCATTTTTCAAAATAAAAGTAGACGCGTTTTTTTGAGAATAAAACTTATTTTTTATTATAAAAGCGTGAATATCAATACATTAAATTCTCTTTTATAAAACTTTCGTAACTAATTATATTAAAATATAAGCCTTCTTGCAGTTAATTTATATTAAAACAGAAAAGCCACCGCAGCTAAATTTATTAAAAAGGCACACCATTCTTTTCATATCAAAATCCCACAGTTTAATTTATACTAAAAAAGAAAAATCCCTATAGCTAAATTTATTAAAAGGCTTTCGTATCAATATGCAAACCCTTCCAGTTAATTTATATTAAAACAGTAAAGTTCTGTCACTCTTTTCGTATCAAAATATAAAAAAAGCCTCTATTAAATAGCTTGCTTTCGCAGTTAATTTATATTAAAACAGTAAAGTTCTACCACTCTTTTCGTATCAAAACAGAAAAAAAACCTCTGTTAAATAGCTTAGTTTTAGGATGCAGATTTTTTTACCTATTGTATTGTTATAAATAAAAATTCTAATAATTATTATCATGTGACTTGCCTTAATTATCTTACATGGGGTGGGTCAAGCTTTATATTAAATTGATATTACGTAATAAATGTCACTACCCTTACTGGTAGTGAACCATTTTCTGACGAATTCCTTAAACTATTATCTGATAATATAATTATTTTAAGCGAAATACTTGATTTGATGGTTGAATACTACAATGTGACTTATACCACGTTTGATTTAGAAAACTATTCGATAAGGATTCAGAAGATGGTATAATGATTCAGATCAAAATGAATTAATTCAAAAGGTGTCAAATTAGTTCTGAAATTTTCAGATCGTTAATGTCTTTGTGACATGTAAAAAATTTGTACATTTTGGCTAAATTTATTATAAATGATGGTACAGTCAATTGTTATCCTGGCCAAGTTCAACACATAAGATCAATTTGCCATCCAGAAAGGCTGAATATTTTCTAGCATTTGTTCATTAGTATAAACTTGCAAGTTCTCCAAATATGCGGTATTATTTTAGTGAAAAAGAAACATGTAATATCAAATTATGGAATACTGAATTTTATTCAAAAAGTCGTGATTGTATAATACCAGTTCATTATATTTTAGGTCGATTTATACTGATTAACTATCAAATTTTAGCCTAGCAAAATGCAAAAGAATATTTGGCTGTTAATCTAATTAATAGAAAATACCATTTGTAAAAATAAATTGAATGTTTTTAGCATTATTTGGCTGTTAATTCTAAATATCAGTTATATTTCCTTCTGAATTTTATTTTATTTTAAAATATTTTAGTCTATTTTTGATGTATATCAATCAGATGTAAATCGGACATCAATCGGCTATAAATAAGATAGGTTAAATTTTAACTGATTTTTGACGTATGCTAATTGGCTAGACTGATTTTTTGATAATTTGCTGAATTTAGGCTGAATTTAGGCTAATTTTTTACATATCTAATTTTTTTGATTTCAATCAGTGAGATTACATATTAATAACAAGTTTATGTCTCGTTAAGAATAAGAATCTTAATCTAAAATTTTAAATGTGAATTAAATGTATATAAATATTAAATAAAATTAAAAATTAATATTAAGAAAGTTAGTATATACTTACAAATGTGTCCATTCTTATAGCATTTCATTTAAAGAATTTTTCATTCAGCATTATCATTTTGTTTGAATTTGCTAAAAATAAAAAAGAAAGGGAATGTTAATTTTTTAAAGTAAAAGAAACATAAAATAAAAAAAAAACAAACTTACCCTTCTGTTTGTTCAGGTTCTATTCCTAAAAAAAATAATATATGTCAGTTAACGTTTCTTAAAATAAAAAAAGTTTGCAGCAATATAAAAATAAAAGAAACATAAAAATAAAAAAAGAACAAACTTACCCTTTTGTTTGTTCAGATTCCATTCCTAAAAAAAAATAATATGTATAAATTAACGTTTCTTAAGATAAAAAAAGTTTGCAGTGATATAAAAAAATACTAAACTAAATTAGTTTTACCAATTTATATTACGCCATTTGAAAAAAAAATCAAAGATTATATGATTAATGATCAAATGATCTTTAACAATAATCATATCAATCATATGACTAGAAGTCATTTAGTTATGACCAAAAAGTCAATGACTGCTGGTTATATGAATATATGACTAAGGTCATTTGGAAATTTCATATGACTTGGTCATTATCTATCACTATATCTGCTAACATTTTACTTATTCCAATAACAATAATATCTGTTAACTTTTAAAATACTCTGGATATTTCCTCAGTACGCAGACTGCTAGATCTGGGTATTGTATTATTAATATTCCCTAAGATAGTACTTTTAAAGCCTAACTAGTGCCCAAACAATCACATACGCTAAAAAATCAACTCAGACATTTAATTTTAGAGATTATTCACATCACATTTTTGAACTCCTATGGTATACAAATTGATAATACTCCAATAGAGCCGCTGATGAACAATGTTATTAATCTTCTTATTGAACTCTCAACACACTTATTAATGCTCAAACACATTTAATCTGTCCTCAGAAGTGTCTCATCAGTCACGTTTTATACAAACAGTTCTTTAAGAGAACTTTGAACAGACAATTGTAAAATGGGACTAGGTTAGATATATATAGATTCTGCAATCAACCACTGTTCCTTTAAAGCTTTACTTGTCAACTGGCCCTCTTCAACATGAGCTGAAATATACACTCTGCTTACAGCTCTCATAGTATTTTCTAATAAAGCAGCTGTAGATGTTTACTTAGATAGTCAGATTACCATTTACGGATTCAATAAATATATGTAAGTTAACCAATTGTTATTAAGAAAATTTGAAAAAATTTCTAATTATATGACCTAAAAGCTTATCTGATACATTATTGATCACTTACATCTTCACGTCTTACTTCATAAAATTAAAGCATACACAGGAAACCACTACAATAAAATAACAGATAAATTAGCAAAATAAGGATACCTGATGCTTCTAATATTCTTTATCCTTAATAATATTCCTTCATTTAAACTCCTTTTTTATTTCAATAATGTTCCTATTGAAGTATCTATTCAAGATTTCTTCAAACAATTCTTTGCAGCACAGTTATTTTAAAAGTTAATAATCCATTAATTTTTATTTTGTTTCAAATATTACTAGCAAAATTATTAAAAAAGGATTGCAAAGATGTTTTTTTTAAAAGTTGCAATAATATTAATCATTGAATTATATGTAATGTCAATTTTCAACTCTCTTTAATAACTTTTATAATATCTATTTTTTCTTTGATTTCTGTCTTTACATTTCTTTTAATTGTTATCATTTCTTATTACTATTAGAAAATTAATTTTTTTACTTTAATTATAATCTTACTAATATAGGTTAACAAAAAAGTTGTAATGTATGAATACTACATAAAATATTTGTGATTTCTAATTGTATATATCAAATTTTACTAATTTTGACTAAAATTTGTGATTCTGAAAAATCATTTATGTTTAACAACTTCATATAATTTAAATTCATACAGTTAATCACTAGTCAAAATAGTCCAAATTGGCTAAAAATCAGATGGCCGATTTTAGGCTGATTTTGATACTATTTATGACTGATTTGCCATATTTTCTGATCAGCACAAACAGGTGCCGATAGACGCTTATCGACTCCAATCGGACATGGTCATTCATCATCAATTCAAAACTTAAATTCAACCATAAATCAGCCTAAAACTGGCCTCAATTTGGTAACAATTCAAACGTCGATAGATGTTGATCGACTCCAATTGAACATAGCCATTCAGATTAAATTCAACCATAAATCAGCCTAAAATTAACCATTCGGCATCAATTCAGAATTTAAATAACCATAAATCAGCCTAAAATTGATCTCAATTCAGCATCATTCAGCATCAATTCAGAATCATTCGGCATCAATTCAGAATTTAAATAATCATAAATTAATCTAAAATTAGCCTCAATTTGGTATCAATTCAGTCAAATAAACATATAAAATCGATATATTATATTTATTAATTTTATTAAATATTA
>CAJVPQ010000225.1:0-33775 GCA_910591825.1 Funneliformis caledonium
AGAAAGGGTTTTGTTGTATTCCTTATTATGATTTTAATATAGTTTTGTTTAAGTTTTGACTGTTATTAAGGGATTTCATCCCTCATCATTAAACAATATATAAATTTAAAAAAAATTTTAATATTTAAAATTTTAATAAAAAAACATTTTATGCAATAAAATAATTTTTTAATTAAAATTATAATAATAAAAGTAATATAAAATTTTTCAGATAAGTATTATTTTATTTATTTAATCTATAAAATTTTAGTATAATATAATATACAAAATTATTTATTATATTATATTAAATATTTTATTATAATTTAATAAAATTTTTATATAATGATGATCTAATTTTCTGAACGAAAATTTATTATAAAGAAAATTAATTGTATTTATTATTTAAAAGATTAATCTTCTATATTTTTTTAAATCGTAAAGTAGGTAAATTTGCTTATGAATATAAAAAAGTATTAATAATATAATTATTATATAAAAAATATAATTTAGTATATATTTTATTAACTTTCTTAAGAAATTTAAGTTTATTAAGAAGTTTTTTATTTTAAAATTAAAAAAATATTTATTATAATAATTTTTTAAACTTTTTTTAAAATTTATATATAAAGATGAGCATTGCAATTAAAAAAAAATAGTATAATTGAGTTGTTATTTATGGTGTATTTAAATGTTCTTATGATATAATTAAGTTGTAACATAGTTGAAATTTAAAAATAATTATAGTGATTATTTTTATTCATATATTTACAAATTAATTGATCACTTTACTTCTAATAAAATTTATAAAAATTTTTTAGTAAACTATAAAAATTATAATAATTAAAATTATTTTTTATGATTATTTATAATATTTTATTATAATTAAAAGTAAATGTTGATAAGATTATCAAAGGTTAATGATAAAATTTTTTAAAAATTACAAATTTTTAGTTTATAAATAATCTTAAATTATTTATTATATAATTAAAAAATAAAAGTTATTATAATATTATAAATTTATAAAATTTAATTTAAAAAAAAAATTTTTAAATTTTTAATTTTTTATAAAACTAAATTAAAAGAAAATTTATAATAAATAAGCAAACAAATTTGCTTATAAAATCTTATAATTTAATGATAAAATAAAATTAATTAAGAAAATTAAAAATTTTTTAAATAATATTTAAGGTTTAGATTTTAATTATATCAAGAATTTATAAGTAATTTTAAAAAGATATATAAAGAATGAAATTATTAAATTGACATTTAAAAAATTAATTATAATAGATATTTTTATAAAATAATTCAAAAATAATAAAAAAGATTAAATTTTAATATAATTTGTAATATAGTATTAAGATTAAAATAAATAATTAAAAATAATGATAAAAGGTTTATTATAAATTATTTATTTATTTTATAATAAAGAATATATTTATAAATTTTTATAAATTTTTGATTTTTATTTATTATATAATAGAAATATATTTCTTATTATTTTATTTTAAAGTTATATATTTATATAATTATATAATATATTATTAATTAATCTATAATTATATAGATAATAATTTAATAAAATGTAAAATAAATAATTTATTTAAAAATATTACTAATTATTTAAAAATATAAATTATTTATTAGCAAATTTAAAATTATTTAATTTATAATTATCCTTTAAACTATAAGTATAAAAATTGTTTTTCAAATATTTTAGAAAATAAAGATGGTTTTCATAATTATTTTTAAATTTCAATTGAGTTGCAACTTAATTGCAACATAAGGAAATTTAATTATACCACAAGTTACAACTCAATTGCACAATTTTTTTAATTGTAATGATTATTTTTATTAGAAAATTTAAAATATTTTGATACCTAATGATTATAAAAGATAAAATAAAATTTTTAGATTTATCATATTATAATGTATCTAATAATAGTATTTTTAAATTTTTAAATTAATAATTATCAATATATATTAATTTTTCAATTTTTTAATTTTTAAAAATGATTTATTATCTAATAATTACAAAAATATAAAATTTAGTTTATTAAAATTTATTATATTAAAACTTATTAAATAGTAGTATTTTTATATTTTTGAGATTAATAGATAGCAAGATATATGAATTTAAATTATTAATAAAATAATAAGATAATAAAGTTTCTTTCTAAAATTTCATTGAGAAAGGGTTTTCAGTAATTATTTAGAAATTGATAATGGATTTGAAGTTAAAACAAATTTTATTTTTTTTTATAATAATTTATTATTTATTTATCTTTAAAAAATCATTAGATAATTATATTTTTTTTTAATTTTTACTTAGAAAACATCATATAATTTATAAAAGTATTAATTTTTTTATTAATATATTTTAAAATATTTAAAAATAATTAAAAATAATTATAATTAATAAATAAATTGCTTGCAAATTTGTAAGCAAAATAAATGGAAGGAATAGCATTAACAATTTAAATAATTAAATAGTTATCTTTAAATTATTTAATAGACAATGCTTTATGAATTTAAAAAAGTATTAATTTTTAATAAAATATTAAATATTAATTTTAGTAATATATAGATTAATATATTTTTTATCAACTTAATTAAAAGAAATTTTAAGTTTATTAAAAAGTTTTTTTAAATAATTTATTATAAAAGTTATAAAATTTTTTAATAAATCATAATAATTATAATAATTGAAGTTATTTTTCATAATAAATCTTATAATATTCTATTATGATTAATATTGATAAAAGTAATTTTAATAAGTTTGTTAAAGGTTAATGATAGAATTTTTAATATAAAAATTTTTAGCTTATAAATAATTTTAGATTTTTTATTATATAATTAAAAAATAAAAATTACTATAATATAATTTATAATTATAAAAAATTTTTTAAATTTTCAATAAAAATAAATTATAATAAATGAGCAGGTAATTTTTATTATCAAAATACTATTCTTTTACTTTTATTTTTTATAGAATGATTAATATAATAATGAATAAAATTCGAATTATTAATATAAAAATATACAATTGAAAATATTTTTAGTTATTAATTTTTGTATTTTATATATATATACACACAGTATATGTTTAAAAATAGTCAAATGGTTAAAATGATTAAGTTGTAAAAAAGTGGAATCCAACAATTTATCATTATAAAAACATATAAATTTGATGTCAAAAAAAAACTTTATAAAACTTTAGAAATGATTTATACATAATTGTTTTTTTTTTTACATCAAATTTTGACAAGGATTTCGTTGTCATCTTTTGATACATCATTTTGCTTGAAGCAAACTTACAAAAAGATCAACATTATGGACATTTAATTTGTAGAAGGTGCAACAGAAGCATCATCATCGTGATGAGTTGTAGATTCTTCATTTACGTCATCAATACTATTTTCGTCTGGAGCGAAAAGAGTATTAAATTCGTCACCACCCATACAACCAAATAATTCTTGCATAATTACACCTAATCTTTCCAATTCCTTGATAATATCTTCCATCACGAGAGCATATGCATAATAAATGATATAATGTTCATCTTCAATAATACGTTGTTTAACGACAGGAAGATTTCTGATCTTTTTGACTAATCGTCGTCTCGCTTTTTCAGCAGGTGGTAGATAAGGTGGTAAGGGGGTCTTTAACCTTAAGGCAGCGGCAAGGATATAAAAATATAATAACACATTCCCAACCAATTCCTTCCTTTCTTTTGACATTGGTATAATAAAATCTCGACGAACCAACTTATACCACTCTTCTTGTGTCACGGCAATTCTCATTGAAAGTAATTTGTCTAAAATGTTTTGACATCCCGTTAAAATTTCACTATACGTATGTATGGGAAATGGTCCTTTCATACGTGGTTCATTTGGTGTTTGTGCCAATAAATCTGTAAGTTTAAGTAATGATACTTGTAAAATCAATTCCATGTCCATAAATTCTTTTGTTGATTGTGATAGTCGATGTGATGCTTGTGGTGTTAATCTCACTGTTGAATGTTTCGAAGAACTTGTCACATCACCTTCATTTGCCGGCTGAACTTCAGGCATAACAGAATAAACGGATACTAGTTTCTTATACAACCAGCTCATATTAACAAATAGTTGACTTAACCCTTTTCGTAATTCTACACGCGCTTCATATGGCCACCAATATGTTGTTACGAACACTCCCCAAATTATACCCGTGGCAACTGCAATTGCCCGATATCTTGCAATGTCAATAAGATCAAGATTTTCATCTTCGTTATCGGAATTTTTAAGATTAAACTTATATAAAGCTACTAAATTATAAGTCAATAGAATGAAAGTTCCTATTCGATTATATTTTGTATAAAGTATCATATGAAAGCATCCCATGGCAATAAAGAATCCAAGAATTGATATCACAAGCCCATTGTCCGGAAATAATGTGTAAATAACCCACGCAAGGTACGATCCAAATAATGTTCCAGCTGCACGGTATATTCCTATAAGATTTGTTCCCCCTACCGTTGGAGCCATCACGACCATCAACTAATAAAAATCAAGTAAAGTTAATTATCTCTAAAGAAGGGGGGAAAAAAATGCCCGAAAGAGATGCTCACAGAAATACAAGCCCATTCGCCACGATATTCTCTGTATATGTCTCTCGTCTCCTCAATAAACGCGGGACTTGCCAAGATGGCAGTGCTAACAGCGGCTTTAATAGCGTATTTAACTTCAAATTGTCTAAACCAAGAAAGTGATTGCCAAATTTTAATAGTAAGTTTGTGTGTTAAGGTTTTTGGTCTCGGTGTTTGAATCGTGTCAAATAAATTATTTGTATTTTCTGGAAATTTGTCTTTGGCCTTTTCATAAGATTTTTTGTCAAGTAACGAATCATTAGAAGCATCGAGTTTAAAACAACCAAAATAAATCCAAAATTGCCACCATTTTCTCATTTCTTTTATCCCTTGTTCTTTTGCATCCAAATTTTGTATACGACCAACCAGGTCTATTAAATCCGTTAATTCCCTCGTAAATTCTTGTAAATTGAATACAAAAAAGTAAATTAAAAAAACTTCTTCGTTTGGTTTGCTATTCGTGTTTTCCTTACGATAAAGACCTGTAAGTGATCGTGATTGTGATTTTTCAAACAAGTTTAAGGCAGATTTTAAATTTTGTTGAAGTAATGTTGGGGTTGTTTTCGAAAATGCTGAAGGTGATTGAATAAATTGATCTTGTAAATGTGAGAGGGTTTGTTTACACGTGAACGCTAAAGATTTCATTGGGGGTCCAACGAATCGAATGAAATCTAATAAGATACTCAAATCTCCGAATTCTTCATCATCTGAAAGGTATCCACTTTGTCTTTGATTTTGAGTTTTATTTAAACCTTCAGGCGAGTTCATTTGATTCGTTGAATTTTCATCACTTTTAATTTTCTCGTCTTTAATAATTTCCCATTGTAATCCACAACAACTTCTTAAACCACCCAAATGTTGTGCCAACCTATGTAAACTCTTGATCACCTCCTTATAAAGACCAAGTTGAGATCGCATATTAAGATTATGAATCTCAAGTGATGCTTGATAAAGCGATGCTTCTAATGATGTGAACGATTTCCTGTACGATGCAATCGCGGATTGAACAGACTTGTCTGTGTAATGAATATCATCAATGAGGAAGGTCTTGGTAAGAAGTTTTAAAAGGAGGTTAAAGGATCCTAAAGTATTCCCAATCTCTGTCCTATTATGGATGAATTGTAAATTTTAGGTCATTGAATCCGAAGGCAATCAATTAAATCACAAGAGAGATGTTAAATCACAACTTACTTTAATTTCTTACTAGCGCTAACCGGCCAGATACATACTGAAACGAGAAAACTTATGCACGTTCCGATTAAAACGATTTTCGTCACACTAATGATTTTATCTAATCTAAATTCACCTAAATGAGTTGCCCCCTCCTTGGTTATAACTACAAATATGATGATATTCGCGAGAGAACATGCTATAATTCATTGAAATAATAAGAAAATTTTTAATTCATTAATTATTATTATTTAGGAAAAAAAAAAAAAAATATTTGATCAAAGCCGTAGAATAACATACCGCTATTAAAGGTGGGCTTATTCAGTTTGGCTTTTAGAAAGGCCACAATAAACATACTTCCACCACACCAAAACACAATGGTTACGATATGTCCCAAAGTATTATAACCCTGATCGTTAAACCAAACAGCACAAGCCATACTACCAATACCAACCAAAGATCCATATAATCCACCAATGAGAGCAAAAATTACCGCCTCGTAAATTCCTCCAACAGTTTTAGCAGGATTATAAAATACTGCAACCGATGCTATTAAATGAGAATCTTTTGATTCTACCAATCCCGACCATTCATTTAATACTGGTATAAAAGTAAACAGCGATGCGATAAAATACGCTAACGCGCATTTAATGATGTTCTTTTGATTCGGTGTAAAGGTATTTTTGTGAAACCAATCTTTAACTCTTGCCTTTAATGAATTGTCGTATTTATGGTGTTGATTCTGATCATAATTTGATTCGTCGGAGTCTGAATCATTATACTTATGAAGTAACGGTGTTTGTTCAGAAACTGCATTTCTAAATTCAAAAAAAAAAAAGGTTATAAACAATGTTGTGGGTATAATCATGATGAATTTTAAAACGGTACAAACCTTGAAGGTTCGGAAGTTAGAGAAATTCTTCTTCTTTGTTTTGAACCATCATCCATTATAACACTAAACAAACTTTCCTCACCGGGAGAAATGGAACGAGGATCATCATAAATCACACCGCTCTGATAACTATTATCCAACCGAGCAGGTGAAGGAGTTCCGGGCAAGGTATCATTATAATATCTATCATTATAACTTCTTAAAACACTCCAAGGAACCCTATCGCTAGAATATGACGGAGTATAAGTAAATGAAAATGGATGTTCGGTTTGATTACGAGATCTATGAAATTTACGAGAAGTGGGGGTCGTTGGTGGACCCCTTTTTACTCTTCTTGGGAATGTTGATGATTCAGTGTGACGATCATCTTCCTCAATTGGTTGTAATGCTGAGTCATTAGCAATTACATTATCCACGTTTGGTTCACCGTGCGCTTCTTGACTTTCTATCGTTACAGGCGGATCATAAGTTGAACCGAGGTTATCCTCTCTATATGGAGGAAAACTGAAAATTATTTTAAAATATGTGAATTCTAAGAAAGTCGTTTCATTAAAATATAATTAAAAATCGATCATTTTATCTTACTTCACGGCACGACGGGATGGTCGTGGTTCCGGCACATTAATTGGGGCGGGATTTTGTGCGGATTGCCCGAATTCATTATTCGGTAAATCACTCATTTTAATAAAGATTTATTATTATTATTATATTCCCCCCCTTTTTTTTTTCCAACAGAACAAAATTTATATATATATATATTTTTTTTTTTCAATTTTCAATTTTTCACTCAAACGCCAAGAAATACGAAAGAGATAAGGAACTGCATAATCTATTGATCTCACTTAATATATAATTCTATACGTGGAAAAAAAAAATTTTTTTTTTTTTTACCATCAAATGAGCGAGACCTGAATTTTAGATCAAAGTCCATGAAAAAAGGATTGATCATTTCCAAAAATGTATAAATTAATTATTTAAAATATATCATTTATGCACAATAAAATCAATTTAAACATTTTAGTAAAACCTTTGACCCTTTCAAAAAAGTTATAGATCGTTGGTTGGAAATGGTTTTTAAGAATTAAACCAACTACGACACGAACATATAACATATTGCAGTTTTATTCAGAAAATCTTTTACAATTGTTGTATTATACAATCGCGGATTATCTATTCAATATTTAAATTTCACCAATAATTATATATAACTTCGTGCAGAATTCCTAATTATAAAAGTGAACAGATAGAAGTAATTCGCGTGTAAAACTGAAAACCGTCTCAAAATCTATTCGTCATGTGACATGAAAACCTTATAATTTGAGCATTCAAAGTTTGACTACAAATATAATACAATTGGAAAAGATTTAACTAAAGGAAAATACAACTGACAATAATTCTTTAATTCAAAATAATTATTACCCTAATTCGAAAGCGAATGTTAGATAAAAGAATATTATCATTGTTAACAATATTAAAATATTATTATTAATGTAATTCTCTTATTTGAATTCTTTTTTTTTAAAGAAAAAAAAAGTATATACTTGAAAAATTTAATAATGGTCCAAGGTAAAGATATCGTTGAATCAATACAAGATGTTTTTTTAATTTCTGATATAATCCGTCTTGAAACATTAAAAAATTAGGATGATGGTTGTTGATTTAAATTAGATTTATATTTATGATATTATTCAAATTATTCTTCGTCTACCTAGGAATGTCCGGTTAATGAAGAAATATTTTGTTTCTTACAATAATATTTCTTATGATTTACTTTATTGTGTTATATCTATATACTGTATGGTCAAATTGATTTTTAGATGTGTTTTCAAATCCAAAATAAAATACTATTTATTAATTTGTAGTTTTTATGTTCAAATTAATAAAGCAGGTAAAAAATGAAGATACCTTAATAAAATAACAAGGTAATAATGAAAATATATTTAAGTGTGTATTTAATAGATTTTATTTTTTTTCCTTATTTTGCAATTTTTCCATACATCACCTTGAAAAATTAAATAATTTTATTTGTTCTTTTAATGTTATATCAAATGGAAGTTAATAACTTAAAAGTGGAATTGCATTTTTATAACGATAATTGATCGAGGCATAAAATCATTATTGTTAATGAATTTCGGTATCCAAAAGATTTAAACAAATTTAGAAACTTCTAGTTATAGAAAAGTCAAATCGCTTATCTATAATAAAAATATTCCATTAATACATTATCATTAGAAAAAATCTCTCTTGAACTTAGGACCGTTTAACATCCCTAATTTTAAGGAAGAAACATTTTGAATTTCAAAGGTTATCTATCCATTCAAGACATTTTGAGCCTTTGCAATATAAACAACCAAATTTACCAAATTTACATTTTTATGTTAGCATTATCATTTTTATTGTTTCTATTTTCCTTCTTTCTATTATATTATACGCGTAAATTACATTAGTTTCATTATGAAATCTCAGGTTTATTTGCGTTTGGTTCCACTTTATTTTTTCAATTTTCAGAAGAAATTTAGTATAGGTAACATCTTATCTTGAAGATAAGAAAACTAATCATGCTAAATACCTGATGATTTCTCATTTATTCAAAAATTTAGTAAATTTTCTGATATTATTTCCAAGATTTTTGATCGTTGTCACAATATAATTTTCGATTGCATAACTTTTTTGTATATGGGAAGTTTTGCTAGGAAAATCATGCTCCCGAGAATTAAAATTAAGACATTATTACATTTTAATCTAATAAATTAATCCTTTGGGTCATTTAGCTTTATAACTTTAAGGATGCAATTCAATCTATCACATTCTCGTATCAAATATTTGATATTTGATCGATATTTATTAATTAAATTCTTTATCTACATACATCATATAAGATCCCAACTTAAATATTCAACATTTTTTGGGCCAGAATTATGTTGAAGTTACAAACGTGACGTGCTGATCTGTGAATTTTTATTTTTAGAATTTTTAGCACGGAAATAAAAATAAATCTCTTAAAAATGAACCTTAAAATTATTATTATGCGCCCGTTCTTAAATCTTACTAGTTTTTAAAAAGAAATTAACGTTCTACATGTTCTACAAATTTAAGGAATTTTTTTTCCTAAATTTTTGACGGAAAAAAAAAAAAAATTTTTTTTTTTTTTTTCCTTTTCAACAAAATATAATAAATTTCTCAGAGACATTCTCGCATGACCGTGTAAACGTATCGGAATTTTCGTTTTCTTTCACAAGATCTTACATAACAATATCATAAAATTATCTTTTTGATGGCCTACGATAAAATATTCTCGGCCCCTCCCACTTGTAACCAACTTGACAACTGACAGCTAACAATGCAATGGGTAAACACTTCAAACGTGATTGTTACCGATTGTTATGATTGTTAAGTTTTCTTTGTTTATTTATAAATTTTGACAGCCCGAGACCCTATACTGGAATGGTATGGAAAGTTACAACCTGTTTTGTGATTGTGTACCTATTTACACATTTTTTGTAAAAAAGACGGAAAATTCGAATAATCTAAATTTGGCGTTTTCATTCTGTTGAATTCTCACTAGAACGGGACCTCATAAATAATACAAAATTAGGTATCCAAAACGTGGTAATTTTTTTTTTTTTTTTAAAAAAAACGGTCGCGTACAACATTGGACATATAAAGAGATGATGTGTCGAAAAAAAAAAAAAAAAATTAAATGCGCACAAATCAAACCTAATAATAGTAAGGTTCTTTCGGATATGTCATCCACACGAATTTGAAATGCGACACCGCATGAATTTTAGGAAACAAGTTGAGATAATCTATTGGCATGAAACAAAGGAAAGCACAATCCATTGATTATGTATGATGTTTTTTCCAGGGCCCTTCAAATATGAACATTTTTAACCAACTGTAAGCAGTTAATTTACTCTTATAGGAAAGAAAAGTTAGGATCAGGCTATATTTATGCTGCATTATTTACATTTTTCTCCTGAAGTTTCACCATTAGAATAATCACAATATTACAAGGGCCCTTCCTTTCTTAATTCTAAGCCTTCTCTTTCGTTGTATGACATGAGCATAATTTAAGCCTGTGCATGGAAAAGAATCAAAGTGATACAAGGGCAATTTACAGATCAATGTTGTATAAAAGCCACGAATTTATCTGATATATTTCCGAGTCAAATAACGTCAAAAAAAGGCATTTTTCTATAATAATGATCAGATTCGTTGTAGACATAACGGTTTTTCTTTTTTTTTTTTAAGGTTCCGCGTATGTTTATTATTTGTTTGTTGCAATTTATAGATAAAGTTCCTCTACGAACAATATAATCGGGTTAAATGAATTTGGCATTCTTTCAGGACGATTGCAAATATTTGCCTTCCTGTCAAAATATTTTCTTTTTTTTTTTTTTTATCACGAAAAAATCATTCATTATTAGTGTCAAAAAGGATTCTTTTACGAAATATTATTAGTTTGTTTGTAACTTGAATAATATATCAACATGTAAATTCGCGTCAAAATAATATATATATGGATATATTGTTATACCAAAAAAAAAAAAAAATTTTATGCAAGGGTTGCCAGTTGTAATTATCTAAATCTTAATCTAATCAAATCTAATTAATTTCTAAAAAAACCTAAAAATATATCGTGTCAAAAAAAAAATCATTCGATACTAATTAATGATAGATCTACATTTAACATTAAAACAATCTCGATTCCTTTCCACAAATTTATTTAAATTTAGTTAAAATCATTCCTTGTCAGCTTATCTAAGTATTAGGTAAAATTAGGTAATAAATAAATTTGTAAATATTTCTATTCTCGATTAAAAAAAAAAACCGATTTTTTGAAATCTCGGCAATTTCTTATGTGTGTATATGTATATATTTTGTAATAAAAAACTGCTTTTGTATTGTTTACACAGAAACAAATCAAATTAATGATTTAACTTCATATAAAAAATTTATTAAGGGGATGACTTATTTCCTAAATTAATCAAGGTATTTTCAAAGATGGCAAAAATTAAAATGTTTGTTTATTAACGAATGTAAGCATGGCCTCAAATAAACCACATATTACTTAATAAAATGTCAAAATCTCGCGAGAATATAAATGCAGAAATAATTTCAACTTATTGATTTCCTGAGTAAAATTGTAATAAAGCGATCTTTTAACCTGTACTCCAAATTAGGCCGAATCCAAGTAATTCCCATTGATGCATAAGTAGCGGTCCTTTACGTAATTCTTTGTTAAAGAGAAGCAATTGTCTTCCAAAATAGCGGATGCTACGTCGGGACTTCATGCACCAAGACCTTTTTCATTTTAAGCTTAAATTTTTCATCCTTTTTGATGGGAAAGGTTACATTTTTGTTAAACAAATTCGTCCCTTCCCTTTAAACCGTAAATCGAAAACCGGAGATTAACTAGATTGTATAATTTCAATAATTAACCGTTTTGGTGAATTTTTAATTTATCACCTTACAAAACCCGTAATTTACAAAGAAAACCTTTTTTATAAAGCAGCATTGCATTGCATCCGCAAAATTTCAAATATCCTTTTTTTTTTTTTTTAATAAATGTTGTGATATTTTTTTGCATGCTGTGCTTATTAAAAAGGAAAAATTTAATCTTAATTAAATAACAGGCATTTATCAAATAATTTAATTTAACTTTATTGTAATAAACCCGCTAAGGCAACTGAATTTTTTTCTTGTTGGCTAAATTTAGTCCGTGCATTATTATTATTATTTCAATTTTTTTAGTTAAATTATTGTTTGTGCGAGAATGAGAGATACCGAAATTCAAATGATATAACAAATTTTTTTTACAACAGATGTTCAATTGTTTAAAAAAAATGCGGGGGTTTTTTTATTTCCATATATAACATAATTAGAAAACAAGGTAGCGCACGGATCAGATGATTGCACCAAAGAGTAAATTTCCAAATATAATTTTTTACATCACGTCTCACTTCATAAATTTCTTCTCTTGGTAAAACAAACATTCAAATGTTCATATGAAATGATCCCATACCGAATATAAAGAATATTATAAATTTGTAAGTAAACATTGAAATTAAAAATTCATGAAAAAACGATCAAATAGGTTTAACCCATTATTTTAATTAATTAATTAATTGTTTGCTTATTCTCATGTCACAAATCGTTACCATGTGAATAAATATTATTCTTCCCTTTGATTATCGATCTCTTAGATACACGTGCTTTAAATTACAACCACCCTGGTAAATTTATGGCGCGTAAAACATCTCCAAGGCGCGTGAATACAATATGAATTAACCAAGGATTTTCAAAACAATTATTTTCGTTTTTCCTTTTTTTTTTTTCTTTTTATTTTTCTTTTTTTGAATGTGGGGTAAAGAACCATTTCATATTTTTTTTTTTATTTTTTTTTTTTTCAAAGGAATTTTGATTTTTGGAATATTTCACATGTCAATATAATCTAAAGAATTTGACCCTTCATATGAAATAATCCACATTTTCCCGTGCGCTGAAATAGGATTGACAACAAATATTATTGTCAATAAATGAGGATTGTATATTTAGAAAGACATTCCTCTTTAGAAAGGACCAAAAAAAGATATCGATCTGCTTCCGTGCGCCAGTTTTATGCTTACTCAATTGTTATGATTTGAATTGTTTAATAAAAAAGAAAATGATTTTTTTTTTTTTACACAATCAAGAGATTTTTCTTTGTTAATTTTTGGACTAAAACTTTTTTTAAACGCCCCTTTTCCTTTTTCAAAATACAATAATAATTTACAAAGGTCAAAGCCCTAAAAAAAAAAAAAAAAAAATGTGGTGGTAGGTTCCCATTTCCTATTACCCTGGTAAATTAATATTTTATCATATGCCGCTCGGGGTATCTTCATCATTGTTCGGGGACGTTCCTTTCCAAAATCAATCAAAGTTAAGGCAATAAAATAAGTTTGCATAAAATTATTAGAATATCAATCCTTACCACATGTTTGCGCATTAGAACAACAAAATTTTCTCTTAATCATTTTATAATAGTTTGAAATTCCTTTTGAATTACTTAAATTTCAATGTTTACCGTAAACCTAATTTTGTTTAACCTAAAATAATGTCTTTCCTTTAAAAGATATCCGATCCATTATGATGCGCGCTTTCGTAATTCACGCTAAAGCATACATCCGACTCACTCACATATTGTATAAGAGATAAACTTTCCATGTTGTGCCCGTAAAGACTGGATCATCTCAAAGTATAATTCCTACATGAGAAAAATATTTTTCTAGTTATTTTTAGCTGATGCACATAAAATTTCTTTAAAAGTCAATTATTAATCAAGATAGGGCCACATCGGATATCTGTAATAATCAGGAATATCCTATTGTATCCAAGAATAGATAAATGGAGCTATATGCATGCTGTTGATGTAAATACTTAATATAACTGAAAAGGGATAAATGATAAAGTCGGTGGTGACCAAAGGCTCTTATAAATCATGCCACTTTCATTATTTCATTATTTTCATTTGATCAACAAATTAATACTTGCATTAATGAAAAGGTTCCGAATAAACAATAACTTGATTTATCTTTACATACATCTATTAAAAAAACATCAAACGAAATGTTTTTGAATTTATGACCAAGAATCTTCTTAACTTGAAAACCAAATATTAATAAATCAAAATGTAGCAAAATTAAAAATCTGTCAAAGCTAAATCATCAACGATTGCACAAGAACTTATTTGACATTGACCCGGAATTACATTAAACATTTTTTTCACCAGACAACACGTCATTTAAAAATTAAATAATCCGGTGTTTACCGCTTTACTTAAGCGTAACAAACAAACGTAAGATTAGATAGATAGATAAGAAAGATCTCTTTTTAAATCTTGTAATCTTGAGAATGAAAAAAAAAAAAATTATTTTTTATGGAAGTTTCATTTGCTTTCAAAGAAGAACGCCCAAAATTCAACCTTAACTTTCATGTTTTCTTTTACTAGTTTTGCATCCTGAATTTATTTGAAATAATTTTTTCGTTTTGTATTACTTGGGAAAAGTAAAAAAAGGCTAGTCAATGGTTATCGTAACAAGTTCGTGTACCCTTTTTAGGTCAAACAAATGGACGTTCCCATTAAACATCAACATATCGTGTCATTGACTAACGCTTTAAGGAAGGAGATTTCTGAAATCCTTTAGAAAATGATTAAAAAGAAACGAATGGGAAAAATTTTTGGTGGTTCATCCATGACCTGGATGGTTTACCTTTTTAATGTTGGGCTTTTCACCAAATTAAAGATCTTTTTTTTCAATTAGATTAAGTAATGTTTTTTTTATCTTATCAAATGTATGTATATAAATAAATAATTCCTTTATCTTTTATCAATGCAATGTATTATTATTATTAATCAATCAATTCACGAAAAATAAAAATTAAAAAGTTCCCGAGTTTCTTTCCGAAGTACGACATTACTAGTATTATGTACTCAATAGATAATGAATTGATTCGTGAGAGCATGCTAGAGATAAAATTAAGATTCTGGAATAAACAATTATCGAATGTTATGTGTGTTTACGGTTGTACTTTGGTGTTTTCTTATCTCTCGGTAGTTACTAATTAGTGCTACTTCGTTTAAATGCTATCTGTTTTGATTATAACAAACAACTTGATAAGGTATTACTTTCTTTAGGACAATTTTTTTTAATATACCCGATTCAGTTATTATAATTTAAATCTGAATGATCTGATTGGGATTTTAGAAAATGAACGCTCTGCTCTGCACGTTAACTTTGTTACATTAGGGAACGTCAGATAAGTTATCTCTGTAATTGACATAATCGTTCACAATCGTAAAACTAAAAATAATAATAAAAATAATAATAATATGACAAATTTTCCTATTTGAGATTTTTTTCAAAATCGATTTTTTATTTATTATATACAATGAATGCAATTTTTTTTTTGGTCCGTCGCACAGTTCATCTGATAAATAGGTAAAAGGGTATGATAATAGTAAGTTTATTGTTTGTTTTTTTTTCATTCTCTTACAGTTAACAATTGAAGGATCTACGTGGATTGTGCTAAAATTGTATTGATTTTACACTTGAACCCTTAGTTATTATTTCAAAAGGTATCCGTATTAAAAAACGTGTAGGTATTGTATGTTTGAAATGAAAGAAAAAATTCGGAGGTTTTTTATTTACCGCTCGACTGTGAAGAATAAACATTATTTAGAGTTAGTTCGAATGGGATAATTTTTTTTTTTGATATAGTATGTAAACAGAGAGAACATATATGCAAAGGATATCCTTTTTTTTTGACGTGCAAATCTTTTCTATAATTAGCGAGATATCGGATTTCGAAAAAAAGAAATCAATAAAAATGTATGTATTGCCCCTTCCTTTTTAAACGGAAAGAGAAATAAGATTTTTTTTTTTTTTATTAAAAAAAAGGGGGATTCAAATTTACTTTTTGGAAGAAAAAACTAAGCATAAACGTAACATCGGGAAAAAAAAAAAAAAATGAAATGAAATGAAATTAAAGGTAATAAAAGAATGCATTTCCATGAAAAGAAAAAAAATATCCTGTTTCAATCAATCGTGACAAAGATGAAGGAAAAAGGTTTTTCCTTCTCCAAACAAAGTTACAAAGATGTATTGATAATGTTCAAACGAGTAAAAGTATTGGCTTGTGTCATTTATTTACCGGACAACAACAGATTTTACACAGTTTTGTTTGTGAGAACATTGAAAATTCTAAAAAGGAACAAAGAATCGCTTGAATTATTTGTTTTGAAATTATGTTGTTTACAGTTTGAAATCTCTAGTTTGATTTGCCGAATAAATAATTATATTATCAATTGTTTCTTGGGCGTGAGTATCAAAATATTGGCGTGCAGAAATAAAAAATCCTGAAGCGAATCAGTTGAATTCTGTTACCAACCTCCGACATTAATGTATCCAAAAAAAATCAACAGAAGATGTCACATTACTAAAGAAATTATATTTTTATATTTTTTACAATAACAATCATAATGCAATGTGGGCAATAATAGTAAAAGAATAAGAATAATTAACACATTCGTCATTTTGCCTCCGAAAACGATTTTGTTTACGTATTGGGCCACATATTATTTATCCTAATTGGTATTAGATATTGTCGAATATTTGCAAAAAAAAAAATCTCGGTACCGATTATTCAATTACAATCAAATCTTTGGATCCCCTACTTCTACAAAGTTATGTAACCAAAAACCAACGAATGATGTAGTGATGCCGATCAAAATATTTGCTGCGTATTATTCACGAGAACACTTATTTCATAAATGTTTTAGAATGAACAAATAAAAAAGAAAAAAAACTTTTATAGTAACGCCATGTAAAACAGGTTTTTTTTTTGTTATTATTTTCCCAGGCAACAAAAAAAAGGAAGGAAGGTTCTGTATACATTTACATCGCTTCTCGCTCCCGCAATAGTTATTTATAAGCACTTTTGCTTTTATTTTCTTTCGAGATATGTAAATCAGGACCCCCTATTTGGACATATTAGGACCTATACGCGAGTGACTCTTTATCGGACATAAATATATAACACTCACTTCCTGCAAGCCACTGTATGAGTGGTATTAGTCATTCAAACATGACCCGTATTAAGTGAAACGATAAATCAAGGCTTCAAAAAAAAAAAAAATTTAGTAAAGTTTTTAAGTTTTATTCAAGCATAAATTAAAGAAAGATAAGGGCAATGTCTCATTGAGATAAATAATATTGGGGGGGTTATTTTATGGACTCCAAATGTAATTAATTGATTGATGCATAAGTTTACATCTCCACTAATGCACCGTACATACAGTACAGTACAATCAAATGCAATGAAAAATCAGCTACCCGTTTTGCAACATTTTCGAAATGGGCCCTTGCCTGCGTTCTGACGATACAACATTTTTAAACAATTCGAACCCTTTCGAATGTCGAAACCTTTTTCGTTTCGCTTTTAAAATTTTAATTTAATTTAATTTATTTATTCATTTATTTTTTTTGATGGATTGGATCCTTTTGTATAACAAGAGATTATGAAATAAAATAAAATGACCTCTTGGTAATACCGTTAAAGGCTAATTTTGGAATCGACCGAGTGAGGGACAGCTTTCTTTATTACTTTAAGGTAGATGGATAGATAGATATCATATATACTCGGGCAAAACTTGCCCGCGCGCATCACTCATGCTCGGGGTGAATTCTTTATAAGGTACTAAATCAATTGTTATAAATTAGATTTGATAATGAGAAACCGTCCGGTATCGCGCACTTTCCGATAACGAAATTTCGCAAGAAAGGTTATTATCTAATATGGTAATATTGGTGGTAAGCCCAGCGACTAATCCATGGGACAGATAGATAGATACCCTACCAGTTACACATCCAATTCAGATTGAGTTTAAATTACCGGCAGATTAAACTTTGGGACGTGTCTATTGCGCCAAGAACGAACGAAAGAAGCGATGCATTTTTAAAGATCAAACGAAAAAGACGAAATAACATTGTCATTGCTGAAAAAATTTTTAACTACCGCTAAACTTTTTCGTCTTTTTTTTGTCTTTTGGCTGCGCACCAAATAATAATTTATCAAGTACATCAAAGATCCATGCATTTAATGAAAATCTTTGCCAAAATGATATAAAATTCGGGTAAATATAAGCCATATTGGTATATCTTTCTTCGGATCGATGTCGTCAAATAAAATCATTTGATTTTTAAATCTTTAAAAAAAATATATATATTATTATTATAAATAATAATAAATAAATAATTTAGGTCTAGTATTATAACCATTATTTAATTGATCTTTTCTTTTTAAAGGAAATTATTTTTTTTTTTTTTTTTTTTTTGCGTTTTGGCACTCAGTTTTTTCCGATATCGTCAATCTAGTTTTTTTTTTTTTCGTTCAGAATTTGCCTGGGCGTTAGAGATTTACATGGCGCAGATTATCCGGATAAGGATATATGTAATTTATAGGTAAAGTTTCAATTTAGGCGTTTTATAATAAGTTTCGAGGTAATTTATGTTTAACAATGCAAGATGTCTTGGGAAATATTCCTAGTTTTAGAATCTTCTTTATTTTTTGGGTAATCTATTGGATTATCTATGGATTTATTTCCTGAAACCGTAAAGATGATTTGGCCTGTGCGAAGAGGAAAAAAAAAAAAAAGAAGCGCAAATTCGCATATACATATATACAGTAGATGTTCTTTGTTACCAATTTATTTGATCGTAAGTTGATATGGTAAACAATATCATTTATCTTCTTATTTTATTTTATTTGTTGAATTTTTTTTTTTTTTTTGATGAAAATATAACGAAAATGGATATAGTGATAGATTAAACCGATTGACAGACAATAACAAACCAAGAAAAAAAATTTTTTTTCCTGATTCATTTTTTTTTTGCTTGTAAAAATTAACTAAACTTGAACTAACTTGATTAGGTGATCTTTGGCTAGTGATAATCATAAATCTTTCCTAGAAAAGAAAAAAAAAAATTAAATTTATGGTGATATATCCAAGTTTAGCTTACGTTTCTTGATTTCAGATAAAATAAAAAATACATTGTGATTACGAATTCATTTTTTCGGGGTTTCATATTTCACATGAGACATGTATAACGAGCATTCCGCTAAATAACATCCTATTTCAAATCATAAAACTTTTTAGAAATTTTCAATGGACACCGGTCTCGTGTAATGAGAAAGTTTTCATTATCGTGTAACTGTAACCCAAGCAGGCAATATTTGAAATAATGGTTGTTTGTGTTATATTCATATTGAAATTTCAGATATGTTTTTACCGAGTTTTTAATTTTTTTTTAGTATCCCGGGTTAGTCTTATTTTGATATATTAATATAAGATATCGTATCGATTTTAGTAATTATGAATTAAAAACCAAAAGAGATTGGGTATAATAAGTTAAAAAAGATTATCCTATAGGTTTAGGTAAATTATTCTCTTGAAGAGAAAAATAAAGAATCAATCAAACTTAGTTTTTTTTTTTTAGGTGTGTTTTTTTATGTAAGGGTTGGGTCTCTATAAATAATTTCTAAAAATAAGTTTTTTCTTTTTTTTTTTTTTTTTTTATGATATAAAATTTTTTTAAAAGTCAGTATAAAATGTATAAAATAAAATTTTTTTTTTTTATTTATTAATATTCGGTGATCAATTGAAAATTTAAATTTATACTTAATAATATAAATTAAAAATTTTTATTTTTTTTTTTAATTTAAATTTTGATTTTATTTATATATAGGCTTAAATATAAAAGGGCTCAAATAATTTTTTCTTCTTCACATATCCTGACAACAACAAAAAAATAAATTACAAACATTTTAGTTTTGAATAAAAAACTTGCGGATAATATTTTATTATCTGTGGTCCTTTTCCTGCTAGTCGTTCAAAACCTGCAAGCAAGGAATTAATAACGAACGTTTGTTTCTTCCCCCTTTCGAGATAGATTGTTAATATTTCTTTTCTCAAACCTATTTTCTACCGAATTACATTCTTAACACCCTTTTCCAACCTTCCGTAGTTATCCATACTTTTTTTTTTTTTTTTTGAAAGTTACTCAAAAAAAAAGAAAAAAATTAAGCACCTTCTCATTTTTACACAATACAAATCCTTTGTCCCCTATGCTCCTTAATTAACTTATTGCAACAAAGAGTTCAACAAATTTTTCAAACATTTAGTAAAATTTTCTACTTTTGAATAATTATTTTTTTTTTCTTAAAGAAAAAAAAAAAGAAGGAAAAGTTAGAAAAACACAATATATTTCAAATTACCTCATTATCCCTCAAACAAATGGAGATTGATTGGTGCGTCTGTGGTAAAAGAGTCTCTGATTCCAATGAATTTTATTGCTCGAAAGAATGTGCAATCGCCGAGAATCCTTCAAGCACAATCAAATCGCAGTCAATTAATCCAAATTTAACCTCGCCACAAGCCCCCCCGATGAATCTGCACTTTTCTATCACGATCACTTCTAATGTTTATAAGGCTTCGGATTTTAATTCCAAGGTGTTGTCCCCTCCCCAGTCGGTATCTTCCTCTTACACCGATTCAAATGTGTCATCATCATTTACAAGCATCAGCACGTTCGATCAAGAATTCGACGATTACGTTTACACTTATCGAAACCACGGATGTGCGTGCAAGGAAGATATGATCGATGACGAGTATTACACTTCGTATTACTCCACCAGTAATCCGATCGATATCCCAAGCCCAAGGACTCAAGCTGCGAATGATCACGCATTGGAACCTATCAACAAAGGAACCTTTGGCGAGAAGAAAAGCTTTTTCTAATTCTTTTGTTTACACTCTATAAGATTTGAAGGAAAAAAAAAAGTTTCGGTAATGAGAAAAAAGTATACGAAACTTACCCCTTTATAAAAATTCCATTTCCCACTATGAGATTAAAAATCTTCTTTTTTCGCACGTTTTTATGTATATTATGTATTATATGGATCGAACATGTTTTATTAAATTAATCACACAAATAATTACCATATCACATTATGATCAGTTATATGAATTCCTTACTTTTTTATATTTTTTCCTCGTTTTCGAATTACAATCGGGTGGAAACGAATAGCGTAACGAAAACGACACGGAAACCGAAACTAAATTCTAACATTAAGCAAAAGAGAATTAAGCAACTAAGCAATTTTTTAAGATATCTTACCACCACTATGTTGTACCTTCTCGTTTTTTTATGAATTTATTTTTTTTAAATTTTTCATTTTATTTTTTATTTTATTTTTTTTATTTTATCGTGAACGTGCGAAAACTTAAGACATTTTTAGACATTTTGTAATTTACAATTTACAACCCCTTTTATTTAAACTCCATCAATTCCGATTATATCTCACCCTCTCATGAATTCCGTTTATATATATATTATATACTTTTTCTCTGTTCATTTATTTACATTCACATTCTTTCTTTGTACCTATCTTTTTTTTTATTTTTTGTATAACCCACTGTAATATATATTTTTTTTTCCTTCAATTGTTTTTTACTTTCATTTCCGCGCACGGAAAATAAACCACATTCCTTTCTTGTATTATATTTTCTCTTTTTTTTTTTTTATAGTAGTTCCAAACAATGAATTTTCATCTCGTATTTAAATTATATAATTATATAAATAATCTTTATATACTTCTTTTTATTTTTAATGTATAAAAAACCAAATTCAATGTTTTGACAAAGTATCGTTTCAACTTTATAAATTTTTTTTATTAATACAATAAAATTGAAGTGCGATTTAAAAAAAAAAACTATCGAATTCTCTCGTGTGCAACCAACGTTCATTGTGATTTTGATAAAATGAAAATATTCCTTTTATGGACATCTACTTATCCTGAAACACGGAGACTATTTTCCTCGCACTGTCAAAGGTTTATACGATTTCTTTCCCGTAAATACATCAACGTAATCCATCTCGTTCTTTCTTCCCTCATCATCGATAACGTCGGTTGTAACGGCTTGTACTTTTTTTTTTCTCTTGATTTTGGTAACCTTTGTGGTTGCCGATGGTTTTGCGCTGTTTAATGGATCTTGTGATGCCGATTTTGATGTCACGATATTATTAGAAATCTCTGCTTGAACTTTTCTCTCTTTTCTCGTCTATTTGATTCATGAAATGCGTATTAATATTAACATGTTGTTTTGATTGAAAGATAACTTCTTCAAGATTTAGCTTGTTTGACTCACCAAACGTTTATGAGATTTAGCTGATTTTCCCATCTTGAATATAAGGATCAAAGGATAAATGTTAGAATGTTAGAAGAAGCATTAACGGAAAAAAAAATGAGCATCAGAAAAAAAAAAAAAAAAAAAAAAAAAGCCCTCCCCCATCAATTGTTGAATCCATGTGATTTGCGCAATGTCGGACAATGGACATTCGATTTCAAACACAAAAAAAATAAAATAAAATTCCCGCCAAAAAGGTACAAGTCGTAATCCGTCGAGATGGAAGTAAAAGTTCTCACACAGATAAACGATAAATTTTTCTCGGCTTTCGATTGATTAATCACGAGGAAAATCCGATTATATTCATTTATCATGTGAATTTTATTTCAAAAACCCTTAAATTTTTTTTTATTATTTTTAAATAAGATTCGAACGATATACATTTTGGATTTGCTTTAATATAATTTAAAAATATTATTTATACAATAAATATTTTTAAGGACCTAAATATCATTGAAAGATATATAAATTAGGAAAATATAAAAATCTGGGGAAATGCTGGTATATTCGGGGAATTCGGGAAAGATTTCCCGTGAATTCAAGTCACGTGTACATGTACATGCAAAAGAGTAAAATCAAGGGGTTTTATTGATTTTTAAACAAAGAAATGGTTTATTCGTAGAGAATAAGCCTCAAGACGATGAAAGGAAAACCCGTTACCTTTTCGCCATGAACAATCACCAAAGGATAACGTCAAAAACTTGAAAGAAAGAAAGCGGCGTCAATCACGTAAAATTCAATAATCTCCTAAAATGGGATTGATCAAGACTCGAGACAGGATAAAGTTGCGTTTTCGGTCCAAAATGATCGCACAATAGTATGATTGTTGTAAAACTTTCATGAGGTTGAAGGGGTTGTTTACTGGCGCCGAATGTCTTTTTTTTGCAAGTCGAATTTACCTACAAACCTGTTAATCGTGATATGATTGAACCCTTTCATCATATTTTTTCCCATGCAACTCCGAGAAATCTTTATTTCGCACATACATGTTTGCATACATACGTACATGTATACGATTTGAACGCGCGTTAGCTCCATCTATCGATCTCTCGATCCCGATTCTCGATCTACTTTTGACAGATTTTCAGATATAATCTATATAAGCAAATTTAAATGCTGGGGTGGTGAGAATTTAGAAATCAGGTAACATATATATCTTTTTTATTATGATGGAATTGAATATGAAACGCTAAATAAAGCCTTATAAAGATAAATTGTTGGAAAAGAATTGATTCAAACTTAGCAAATGATTATTCACCTAGGGAAGGATTCGCCGATCAATCCGTGTAACAAGTTTTTATTTATATGCTACGCCCACTCAACAATATATGTTAATTCTTTTTTTTTTTTTTGCAACAATAGATGATAAACAAACGGATCAATTTAAATAAAACCTTTTCGATCTTTTAAGAATTCGCCTTTTCGAATTATACTCCTTAAATAGGATCATTCTCAAACAAAGAAATGCATTTCATACAGTTGTCAAAAGCACGTTAATAATGAAAATGTCGAACAGTTATTGTTTATTTATTTATTTGTAAAAAAAAAAAACAATATACTTTAAGTTTACAAATATATACACGTAACTTTTACCAGTTTTATTTAGAAACCCCGAATATAAATTCTCCGAGTTATGTGTCATCACTTTACGGGTTTAGTCCCTTATTTAATTTTTCATTTACTGGTAAGAGACAACCTAAATTTAAGTCAAGCTTACGAAAACTAGTTATCGGGTTCACATTATATTTGATGTAACGTTTCTTATATATTTTATAAAACGTTACAAGTCACAAAAAGCATCTCATGTCGTCTCAGGTCTCAGGTCATTAAAAAGTTCGTAATCTCACCAAAAATTTTCTCCGAGTCAGGAATTCGATTTATCAAGTGATTCATTTGTTTACCGTACCTCATTTTAATCTTTTTAATTTATTGTTTATCTTCGTTTAGGTTATTTGGTGGTTCATACGTGCTCACCAATAGAAGGTAACGATCAATGTTTAATTTTTGGTTTGATTTTTTCTGTGAAGGGGTTCTTTCACTGCCCAAAATTTTTCAGGTAAATAAGTTAAAACAATGAACCAAAGTGGATGGTGTGACGTGTACAATGTATAAAGAAAACGGTTTTCTTCATGTTTTAAGATAGATTATCAAGTGATACGAGGAAAAAGAAATATTTAAGTGAGCAGAAATGATAAGAATGTTTATAATCTTTAAGGATTGATGATTCCTTTCTTGTAGTCTGTTTTCTCGTAGTTTTCAATCCTCAATTGACATTTTAGGTATCGATTTTCGTGTCATTGCGTTTTGGGGATCCAAATATCAACGAATTTGGAATACGGCTTCCCTGAAATTCCCATTTGATAATGATTTTTTTATTTTGTTTGTTTGATTTTTTGTTAATTGTAGGGGAATAATAATAAAAAATAAAAGAGACGGATACGAAACTTCCCTTGATAAGGTTATATGCCGTCTTTAAAATTTGTCGTACGCGAGAAATTTTTAATGCGTGTCGAAAAAATTTTTAAGGAAAAAGAAGAAAAGAAATTTCCAGTTTTTACCCGGGATTGACCAAAAAAGATTTGCTCGGTGCACAAAAAATGTAGGTCATTGGTCTTGATTTTGTAACTTTCTCCGAGTCAGCCTTTCTTCGCCTAGAGTTGGTAACCTTACTTAAAGAAAAAAAGGTCAACTGTTAACGGGTAATGATTTTAAGATTTTTAGAATTCGGAAGGAACCAGGTTCCGAATACGCAAGGTGAAATTACTGTTTACAAACGGTTTGAAATGTCATACATTATAATGTCCAAATATGACTGAACATTTGTCACATTCGAAATTTCGTAAATTCTTTAAAAACATTAAGATGCCTTCTGTTAAATTTTAAGCAAGCGCATGCAGTTCGATAACCAATGAATCGATTTCAAAGAAGGTGATGTTTATGCTTCCAAGTCTAACCTCAAAAGAGTAAATCCTAACCATATTAATCAAAAAACTTGATTTTTTCTATTAAATTTCATTACAATAAACAAATAATCCCCCAAGAAATGTGGCATTCAAAAAATTGGTTGAACTCGGGTCCTCTATCAGGTTTTATCAGGTTTTTCATGTACAAACAAAAAACTATTTAATTTTTTTTTTTCACTCAAAGACAATATTAACCTTTTGTGATTACCGAATATTCGTTTGACAAGTTAACAAGTTTAGGAAAAATTTTTTTTTTTTTTTTTTTTTTTTTTTGTGCTATTGCATTAATGAAATTGCTGATTTATTTGTTCTACAAAATTCATTTTGAGAGACCTTTAACAAAGGGAACTAATTCACATCAAATGAGAGGACGTTGAAAAAAAAAAAATTTTTCCATTTTCATCCATTTCTTTGAGGTTGTGGTTTTAACCGATGCTTACCCGTAACGCATAGGTTTAGGTGAAGAAACTCACGGAAGAATTTATGAAATTCCTTGGCAAAAGTTCCAAGAGACAACATTGCTGTCGACCAACAAATACGGTAATCTTTCAAGTATTCCCTTAAATTATTTTTGAAGTAATTATTTTTTTTCTTTTTTCAAATGAAACGTTTTTGCCCGAATTTCCAATATGCAATCAACCTTTTTCTATCAAGATTGGCAGATATAAATAGTTATAATAAATTGGATGCATCGGATCGATTTATACAAAGTAAATAAATATTTTGATGATGCCATTACCCTGCATATCCAAGTTTGTGAATGAAAACTTTTGAACTTTTTTTTTTTTTTTTTTTTTCGAATGTTTTCTAATGAATTCGAAAAAAAAAAAAAAAAAAAAAAAAAATTTATTAAATAGTTGTAAGGTACAAGGAAATTAATTACATAACGATACAACGCCTCAAATAAACTTTTAAAAAAAAAAACCCGAATTTTTTTTTTTTTTTTTCAAGTTGGAGAATTGTGTAAAAACTTTTATCTTGATAAAAAAATTTTTTTTTCTCTCGAGCGAAGAGCGAAAAAAAATAAAAATTAAGAGTAGATTTTAGATATAATCGGTGTAAACATCATCAATCATCATCTTGAATGTTCCAAACATACCGTCGATTATTTACGTTTTCGTCACATTGAGATACCTTTTGACAGTACACGAGAATAACAATAGAGCACGCCATATAACTAAATTTATACAAATCTCGGAAACCTTCAAAGAAAAAAAAAAATAAACAGCTAATTAGAATGTCAGGAATAAGGTTTAATATATCGAACCTTCTGCGTGAAAAAGAATTAAGGTTCTAGCATTTAGAAAAAAAAAACAATTTTTAAACTGTGTTTATTAAGGAATAAACAAACAATTTGGAACACTCTCGGTACATTTCAAAAAAAAAAATAATCTTATCCTTTTGATGTCTAGTACAAAAAAAAAAAATGCCGTCTAGTCAAAAAAAAAAAACACCTTTTGCCAATTTTCTTTTTTTTCCTCAAAAAAAAAAAATAAAAATAAAAAACAACAACCACTGCATAACAACAACAACAAAAAAAAAACAAAGAAACGCCAGAGACATTTCCTCCTGCGAGAAGGCTGTATTGTTTGTGTTTACATGCCACCTAGACATTCGGCATTTTATTGTGACATCCAATGTATTACACGTTTAGATTCGTTAAAGAAAGTCGATTGCGTCACGTTCCTATTTCTAAGAGGCGTTCTTGTTAAAGGTGTTAAAGGAAGCTTTTGTGGTTAAAGGATGAAGACATCGATTAAAGAGCGAACTAATAAATAGAATTGTTGCGAATAATTTAAATAATTTCCACCCCAAAAATAGCTTTCTGGATTAGTAATCACGTGAACAAACAACAACTTAAATTAGTTTAGTTCATCAATGATCGGCACGTGCCGAAAACCTAGAAAATTGAATCGTTATATATAATAGGTCTAGCGCAAATTAACAAATTTAACCTAAAACATGTAACGATTCGGGTAGTTTTCTGGTGAACCTTATTCCCTCCGAGTGTATTAGGTTTATTCGTTTCACGACTTCAACACAAAGAAAATTTCACAAGAGATATCCCAATAAGGGTAATCAATTTGAGATTAAGTTTACCGTACCGGGTAAATGAAATAAGAATAAACGGATTTAATTATAACCAAGGATCAAAATTTTCTCTCCGTCAGAATTACGCCAGATTATAGATTGAACCCTTTTTCACTCTGTCAACCATGCACAAGTTCCTTATCTTTGCCTAAAACTGGTTTATCCCTCAAAGCACACAAACGTACAAAAAACAAAGTTAATAACGTAAGCATCATCATTGAGATAGTTACCGCTAATTATAATTAGTAAAGTTTGATATCGATGACAAACAAACATGCCCAATCTTGTATCAACTTTAATCTTTTGGTCTGCGCGTTAAAAGATAAATGAGTCACGATCCCAATTATTTTTAATCTCCAATCACCAAAATCTAAAATCTAATGATAAAAGAGTGAACAAAGGACGAGGAGAAAAAAGGTCTGACGTACGGATTGTCGTGTTTATTCGTTTATTTCTTAAATCATCCAAATCTCATTAGGTTTAATTTCGTTTGTAATATTTATTCAGAATGAAGAAGATGAGATCGATCAGATTCGATTCTCATCATCTTGTCTCTTTTTAATGAGCCCATTTGTTTTTATTTGTTTGGAGCACACAGTATGTCATATCCACTAAAAAAGGTGTCTGAGCCACCCATCCAGGGTCACTTTCCGTGTCAAAGTGGTAAATAATGATGCGACCCTGAAACATATTTCAAGTGATTCTTCTGAATATAGAAGAAATGTCTTGTTTTCAAGGGACATGCGTGTAACTAAGTTTTTCCGAGATCTTCACATTCTATGCTTATTTTATGTAATTAGCCTAACCTTTGAAGTTCATTAGATTCATTTTTATAAGATTTTTAAATCTTATAAAACTTTTTGTTTGGGTTACAAACAAACAAACAAGAAAGAACGGTATTGTTTGTGAAAAAAAAATGATTGTTTTAGTTCACCCGAAACTTTATTATTCGTTCCTCATGTTTTTATTTTCACCCGTTTCCTTCGAGAACAGTCACAAAAAAAGGTTCATCATTACCGGAACTATATATAACTCGTTTTTCGATAAAAAAAAAAATAAAGTCTTGACATGTTATTACCATGTTTTTGTTTAGTTGCTTTTTCGTTATGGATTCACGAGAATAAATCATGCTCATCTCCTATTTAAAGAAAACTGAAGCGATACATGTGTTTCGGTCTTTTTTGAGGGGCGTCTAATGCCTGTGGAATAAATTTCCTAAACACACGTTTGTGACAACTGGGCAACGACAAAAACATTTTCGATCAATGGGAAATTTGTTTCATGATGCACATCTTTTCTTATTTTAGTGATCATGGTATAACGCCAATTTGAATTTAAAAAAAAAAAAAAGGTCGTTGAAAACATGTTGAATTTATTTGACGGAAACGTGCATTCACGACATGACCTTCAAAAGAGGCTTTTATCATGATACACTTTTTCAAAGAATCATGATAATAAGGAAGGTGATTGTTCTTCTAATAGAATCTCGCCTTTAAATCGTTTATCGTATTGAAATTGTTAATACATGGATGGTTTACCTTTAGACATTTGCGTACCATACACCTGTCAATCAACCCTAAGAAAACCATGTGTAAAAGTTGGGATTTTGAAGAATAAAAGAGAAAAATGGTGCTTTGGAAATTCCCGCGTGAAATTACTGCATATCTCCTGATTTCATCGGCAAATATAATAACGTTACACGATCACATGATTATGATTTGACGAAAAACATTTGAACCAAAAGGGTGTTGATGGCTCGTGCTTAATTATTATTTTATTACATCTATGTTGCTCAGGTGATTTCTTCGCAATAACGTTAACCATTATTACATATATACGGTACTATGGTTGACGATTAGCGGTTAAAACCGAATCATTATTTCAATCCTTTTCATGATTTATTTTGTAAAATTGAAACCGTGTTAAAGATAAACGAAACGTGCAGAATAAGGTTGCTGTTAGGGAACACTTGTACCCCCAGCGTAAGTGACCCTCGATATCGAAAAGGATACTCTAGATTGAGGCCATGTGGCAGTGCTTTGACCCTTATCCGGGTCAACCCTTTTACGCTTTGCAGCTTTAAAAAAATAGTTTATTCACATCCGAGAACAATAAATTCGGACCGAGTTTGCTACAATATTCGGGATGATTGCTTTCATCCTAATTAAACCGAATATGAATTCCACTTTGTGATATCCTTGGGTCATTCGATCTAAACCAAGTAAGCGTTCAATATAAGAGATCTCATGTGAAGAACTGCATCGCGTAATTTGCCTGTGAGACCATGCGTTTCAGTTTCAATGCAAATTGTATCTCTTTGGTTCCCGAGTTGACTTGACACAAGAAATCTTGTTACATAACTTTTTTGTCACCATTTTGGAACTCGCGTAAGATTTTGAACTAGAAAACGTGGCTCTGAATCTCATTAAATTCACATGCAAGAGAAATAGAACAATTGATGGCGTGCTAATTCGTTTCACCTTTTTTTGTGAAAATCTCTCAATTATGTTTACGAATGGAAGCTTGAAATAAAAAGGAATTTGTGATGTCTAATCACTTTATTTTTAGGAATATGGTCTGTGCGTTAGTTAAAATTCTCATCAATTCAATTTGCGCGACGAATTCTGCGGAAAATGGATCTACGTTTACTGCGGTTCAAAAATGAAAAACCCATCATCCCGAAAAAGCATGCATGCATGCTTATTTGTTTGTCGAAAAAATTTTTTTTCGTTTTAAAAAAAAAAAAGTTTCTGGAATTAATAATACAACCACTAAAAGATGAATGTCTTTATTTTTTTCCTTTTTCTTTTTTTTTTATTTTTAAATTTTTAATTTTTTTTTTATTTTAGAGTTCTTTCAGACGATCAATTTTCAAATTGCTCTTGACTAAAAAAAAAAGTGTCGCACCTAATCATCAATAGTAAAATTAAAACAACGGAAATACACAAAGATGTTATCTTTTCTTTTTTTGCGATTCTTTGTTAAAAAAAAAAAAAAAAAAAATTCCACATTCTTCTTGGTATCAAATGATTTTTCCAGAGTCAAGGAAGCACAATTTTATTTAGAATGGATTTACAATAAGGATAAATCTGTTACAATCATGTGCGATTTTATTTTTTGTGGAAAAAAAAAAAAATTTATAATGCTTTGTAAGATTACTCGCTTCCGATAGGGCATAAAAGATTTGATTATGACATTTAAAAAAGTTTGATTTATTGATTTCTCGTAATTTGATGATGCATTTTCGATACTAACCAGAATTTCAGATCCGAAATGCGAGGGCCGATCAACATCCTTTTAGGTTAATTTCCTTTGGGGTTGAAATAATTTTTGCCGTGAAACACACCTCATAAAGAAACCAATATTTAATTTATCAATCGATAAAAAAATTTTCCGAAACACAACACACACCACATACATATGCTTTGAATTGTTCTACTTCATGCGAGCCGTCAACTATGGAAAAATATCTTTTTTTATTATCGAAAAAAAGGAATTTCATATGAAAAACATTTAACAAAAATGTATGATCTTGAAGCAAATTTTACAGATTGCTTGGGTGTAAAAAGAGGATTGGCGCACTTTTTCATTGGTTATTCAGTCAATTCGGGCGAAACTTAAAATCAAATTTAATTTTTTACATTATCTCTCCAATCTTGGGGATTATAATCAGATCAATTCTTTTTTCTATATGCATGATAATTTTGGAACGACATTTCGCATATTTTTTTTTTTTTTTTTTTTTTTTTTTTTTTCACACATCTCAACATGAGTAAAAGAAAAGAATTGGGTATTGAATTTTTTTTTTTTTTTTTGAAAAAAAAATAACCTTAAATCCTTTTGTTACAGTTTCTCTTTTCAAACATTTAAAACCGAAACTTTAATTTGATGGACAAGACTTTTACTGAACTGATTTATGAGGTCTCGAATTTTTTCACTTACCCAGATCTGGACAATCTATCAATGAACATCTTTGCTATTTTCGGAAACTTATGTGCGTGTGCTCCGAATGGAATTTGTCGACTTTAAAAATATGCTGATTCTTTGTTGATGCTTGGGTATACTTACGCCCAAATATATTACATGGGTCTCTTTTTTATATCTCGTGATTTACCCCGACAAAAGTAAAATTCGTCAGTGACAATTCACATAACCACCAAATCTCAGTCACCTGAAATCTTGTGACGCACCATATCACCAACAAATTTCATCCTGCGTCACACCCTCCGTGCTTTCTATTTTCATAAGTATTCTGAGAACTTGGAATTTTTTTCGGGGTGCGTAATCATATTTGTCACCTTTATTTGTCACATGGTTAATTTCTTAATGCCGTAATGCCAGCCAAACGTCACTTGGAGTGGAAAATTTGTTGGTAATACTAGGGTAAATTAATTAATTCGTGTTTCTAAAAGTTTATATTATTGAAATATCATATATTAGATTAAATATTATCTATAAATTCTAAAAAAAAATACTATAAAAAAGTTTGAACTCTGAAAAAAAAAGTTTTATTGTTTTTAATCATACTTAAAATAAAGGATTTGCTTGTAATTTTTTACTATTAGATTTATTTTTTTATTTTTTTTTGTTATATACATCTTAATATTGTAATTAATGTATGAATATTATTATATAGATGGACTCTTAAGAGAAAAATAACAGTATTAATAATGACAAATTGCAAATATGTTTTAAATGTCATAAAACTTTACCTATCAAACTTTATTTTCATAATAAGACTAATAAGCAATTTTGTACTTGTATTCACTATTATACAAAACAGTTAGAAAAATTAAAATGCCTGCAAGAAAGTAATTCTGATGATGCTGAACCTGTAAATTTCTTGACTTTTATTTAAAATAGCTAAATGAATTTGCTAAAATTAAAAAAAATATGAATAATTTCAGTTAAACATAGCTTATATTATAAATGCTTTCTTATTTGATAAATCATCAAAAGAAATTGCTAATTAAATTACAAAGAAAGTTTCTGATATAAATAGATATTCTTAAAAGTAAATAATTTATTTTAAATTTGCATTACTTATTATAGGTAAAGATGATATATTGTTTAGAGAATAATTTAATTGTAATGGAATGTTTAAAATTACTATTAATATAATGAAAACATCTATCAAATTCATATAATTCATGAATGTTTTTATTCTTCTTTTTCAAATCATTCTATATCAGATTCTATTAAAAATTTTATTAAAGAAAATATTAATCTTCTACCTTATAAAATCTATATTAAATATATTTTTAATGAAATAGATTTGTTAATAAATCAAAAATAAATAATATTTTTAATAATCAAAATTTATAATTAATTATTTTAATTATAATAAAAATGAATTTATTTCAGTAAAATGTAACTTAAAGAATATAATTATGAAATAATATTTTACTCAGAATCTCTAGTACAAATTATTAGCTTTATAACAGGTTTAGATAAGATAATTAAAAAAAAAATAAAATTTATTTATATGAATATAAATTAATACTATTTGTAAGTATTAAATCTTTTCTTTTTTTTATGTAAAAATTGTAAAATTTTACTAATTTTTTATTTTTTATTTATTTAGATAATACAAATAATTTGAAATTTAAACTTTATGATCTTCATTTAGAAGTAAAAAATATTGGATTTCTATTAGCTTATCTATTTTTAAAAACAATTAAAATTGCAGTAAATTAATAAGAATAGATATTATAGTATAGTTTTTAATAGGAATCTGACTTTATAAGCATATAAAACTAAAGTTTTTTTAACAGATAAAACTTTGTGTAAATTTTTATAATACAACATATATAGCTAAGTATAAAAATTCAATTATACTAATAATTAGTCTAGAGCGTTAGCGAAGAACTATATAATTCTACGCAAAATGTATGCAATGTCCGGATGTCCGCTCGCTTATCCTGTGAGTCGATGCGTAGTTTGATTTCTCAATAAGAAAATTGTATCACATAAATAAGTAAATTATATCACATAAATCACATGAATAAGTGTTAATTAATAAAAAAAAATATATTGTCAACGGAAGAAACTGCAACTCCAAATATCACATAGGACATGTCAATCAATAATGATCTCACGCTAGATGATGTCACTGCTGTGCCAAACAGTGATCAGCAGTAATTTATGTTTCTTCTATTACATCTGTTCTCTCTGTATTTCCTATACAGTCTGTTTATCCTGTTTATTCTATTTATCCATTGTTTAATCTGCTTTCAACTCCCCGGTTCAACAACCGTCATGTGAAT
>CAJVPQ010000226.1:0-33749 GCA_910591825.1 Funneliformis caledonium
ATAAAACTTATAATTTTATTCTTATTAACTAAATAAACTCTCTAATAAACAGCATGTCAAGTTGATTGGATTTAAGTTATAGCTATTGTTTCCTTAACTTCAAATCATAGTTAACTTATTCAACGTAAAGAGTAACGTTAACATCGCACAAACTTATTTCCAAGTAGTGTACATACAGATGCAAATTGTATTAGTTTTAAAACTACATCTTTTGATCAAATATTAAATCAGTTTTACCAGAAAAAACTTGTTCTATCAAGATACTTATTGCTTTATTAAAAAGTATTTCTTAATAACTAATTTTTTTTTACTTATAATACAGTAGTAATCATAAGTATCTGACTATCTCTAACTCTAGCTATAAGTAAGTAAATTTAAAATTTTTTTTTTATTTAAAAAATACATAATCAATTAACTAAAATTAATACTAAAGATGGTCATCACAATTAAAAAAATGGTGCAATTGAGTTGTAACTTATGGTGCAATTAAATTTTCTTATAATGCAATTAAGTTGCAACTCAATTGAAATTTGAAAATAATTATGAAGACCATCTTTAATTAATATATTATATAGTCATCATCTGACTCTATAAATATAGCTGTACATCTTTTTATGCTAACTACTAAATTCACAGCAAGTACAGGTGATAATTAATTTCATTCTTTTGTAAGTTCTCCCTTTAACTCTTTAATTGATCAAATTTTTTTTTTGTATATTAATTTTCATTAATCTTTAAATTTTTTTTATAAGGTTTTGGTCTGAAGACATTGATGGCTAAGAAAGTATATCAATGCTATTTTTTTCCTTCTATTTTTTTGAGATTTTTGATCAATACTTTAGATCATTATCTTCTTGTAAGATCCAATCTATATTATCTTCACCAAAAAGTTTAGAGGTAGAAACCAGAAGATCCTGCTTATAAATAGTACATATAAATTCAGCATTAAGTTTCCTCTAAAAGTAAAATAACTTACCAAATCCAAAAGCAGAAAAACATCCTTAAACATAAACTTTTAATAGATGCTTAACAAAACGAAATACTTTTTTTCTACCAGGAAACTGCTAAACTTTTTTTTTGATATATATAATTAAAATGTATTCTCATCTATAAAAACAACTTGATTTCAATCAAAATTCTTATATTTTTTTGCCCATTGTAACCTTTTCTTTCGATAGTCTTCTTTAAGCAAAAGTTTAGAAATTTATTACTAAACTTTCTTTTAGACTTTACTGTTTTTACACTAAGCTTAACACCTCTTTCTTCTAATTTTCTTGTATTTGAATGGCTGTTATATTATGTTCTTTCTCTACTATCTTTACAATCTTATTATCTTGTTTTGCAGATATTACATAAGGTCACTCTGGTCTTTCTAAAGTACTTAGATCCTGATTTTCATGATATCTTTTAACCTAATAAATAGCTATAGACTTACTACAACGTATCTATTTAGCAATAAATTCAAAACTAAACTTTGGACTAGCTGGATGTTCACATAAAAAGATAATTTCATATCATTTTTCTAAAGAAAACTCTATTTTTTAAGCGAAAGTTTGATGATTATCTAAATTTTTTTTATATCATTAACATTTATAAATTTACAAGTGATCATGTATTATGTTACATTATATTCTTAGAAAATTTAAGAAGTGGTTATATAATAATTTTAGACAATCTTAAGCAATCAGATACTTATGATCGCTACTGTAATAAGATAATTTCTAGTTATTATGATTAAATGTAGATATTCAGTTTTATATAACTATATAATTTAATTAAATTAATAAATTTTATAAATTTTATAATATATCATTAAATACATACCTTTTACTAAAGAAGAATATCTTAATTTTATGCTATTCGAAATATATTTAAATATAATTTTACTTTATTTTATTTAATAATTTATTTTATTAAAATATAATTTAAAATTATATAACTTTTAATAATATTTTCAACTTTTAAATTATTTCTATGAGTATATATTTGTATCATAAATATTAAAGAATAGTTTTTATAGCATAACAAATAAATTTTATTTATATTTTTTATTTTCATAATAATCAAACTTTAACTGTGAATCAAGTACTATATAAAATTAATTAATTATTATAGTTAGTTTATTGAAATAAAAATATATAATAATTATAATTTTAATATAACTTACTAGTAGCAATTGTATATATATTTGAATCATCAGTTTTTTCATAATATATTTCTAATTTTTTTAAACCTACTTTTATAGCAAATACTATGTTACTAGAACTATTAGCTCTTTCATAATATATTACAAGTTTTATCTATCTAATATTTGTATATTGGTATTTTTACAACTGTTATGTCTACAAATTTGTAAATAATTTTATTTATTAATTATAATCATTTTTAATTATTTAAATATTTTAAAATATATTATTAAAAAATTAATACTTTTATAATGTAAAAATCAAAAAAAAAGTAATTAACTAGTAATTTTTTAAAGATAAATAAATAATAAATTATTATAAAAAAAATTAAAATTTTAAACTTATTATAATAAGAAGATATTAATTTAAAAAGATTGATTACGTAATGTAATACAAGTGACTAGAAGTCACATTAATTGTATTATATTAGATGATAAAAATGGCAAAGATGAAAAAAATGAATTAAATAAAGGTTATACAGAAAATCCAGAAGTTACCAGAAATTTCTTTTATATTACTAATCATTTTATATTATTAATTATTTATTATTTGTAATTAATTAGTATTTTATTTATTTATATTAGTAAATTTAATATAAATAAAGTAGTTTTAGAAACTGATTAAGGCAGATAATTTTGATAAAACAATTTTATAGATAATAGGAGAATTTAATTAGTTTTATTATCAATAAGATAAATACTAATAACTTTTATATGCTAACAAATATAATTGTATTAAATCCTTTATTTTATAATAAAATACTAAAAGTTTTTTTTAAATATATATTGTTATTTAAAATAATATTTATTTGTAAACCCTTTAAAACTCTCCTAAAGTTATATTCTAATACTAGGTAAAGGTAATAGTGATTCTGATTGGTATTAATAAATATAGGAAAAAAGTGATATAAATACCTGCAGTTAAAAATAATCACTTTATTCAAATTTAACAGTGATTCTAAATTTTAGAAGTCTTAGGGATTTACTTTTAAGGGTGTTATCTAGTGATAAACCTTAGACCAGTATTAAAGTAAGCAGATTTTGGTTAGAATTATATGTCTAATCATAATCTTATAGGTCTTAAAATTAGTATTAAGCTACTTATAGTCCTAAATATGTATATAATCACTATTAAGATGTCTAGTATCTCAAGTATTACAACTATAAAAGAAAATAAAAAAAAATCTATATAAATGCAGATAAGAGGTTAGTATTTCTAGTTCAGTTAGTAACAACTGAGCTCTTATTATAGGTTATACTGCAATAGCTACAGGTTCAGGTCTTAGCTGAGACATAAAACTAGATGATTTTCTTATAAATTTTATATGTAACTGAATACATGAGCGTATATATTAATATGCATTTATAATTAGTTGATTGATCTATTGATTAGCATTAATCATATTTAAATACTAGATTTTTAAGAATAAGAATAAGTAGATGCAAATGAAATCAGAAATTAATAGAAACTTCGCCTTTACTAATAGGTCTATAATGGATACTGTCTTATGACTTAAAATTCAGAGACCCTTACACAAGTAAAGAAGTGATTAACTAGTAATTAGTAGATTGGGTATCACATTGAAATCTAAGTACCTTATATGGCTATAGTAATAATAGATTACATTATACTATCATAACACTATTTAATTGAGCTGTCACTAGAGATAGAGATTAGATTTAATTTCTCAGTGAATTTGACAATATGGATATGATAACCACCTACCTTTCTGAAATTCTATAAAAATAATAACATCTAAGCCTTTCTGATTATATATAAATATACTTTGATACTAGGTAGAGGTAA
The DNA here is from genome assembly GCA_910591825.1 of Funneliformis caledonium. Lineage (NCBI taxonomy): Eukaryota > Fungi > Glomeromycota > Glomeromycetes > Glomerales > Glomeraceae > Funneliformis > Funneliformis caledonium. The sequence goes on from CAJVPQ010000226.1 coordinate 3,993, forward strand.
TAGTAATTCAGATATAATATTGGTAAGTATAGAAAAAATTGACAAAAATACCTGTAACTGAAAGTAATCCCTCTATTCAAATTTAACAGTAATTTTAAGGTTCTAGGATCCCTAAAGGTTAACTTTTAAAGGTTAACCTAGATGGCAGACTTTAAACCAGTATTAACAAATAGATCTAATTAGAACTTAAGTTTAGTCATGACTTTAAGAATCCTAAGATTGGTCAAGATTATATATCTCAATTAGTACTATCACTATATGGTCTTTTAGTATTCAGATACTGAAACTTAAAAAAAATGCAGATCATTTTAATTTTCTAATACATGTTAAAATAATAAATAATCATTCCTTTAAAATAAACGAATACTTATATTTAACAGTAAATACAAAAGTATATTGAATAAATACTTGAATATAAATTGACTAACAGAAACTATGTTAAAATATATGTTTAATTAATATTTTATTACAAAAAATTATTAGGAAACTTATGATAATAAAATAATCGAACAGAGAGTTTAACAATAATAAAAATAACAGAAAGAAAATAATGATAACTTGAAATATTCAAAAAAAGGAATAAGAATAATAAATAGAATAAATAATAATTATGGAAATAACTAAAGAAATATATAATAATACTAAAAATAAAGAATATAAAAATGTAGAAAAAGATTACAGGAAACCTGAATTTTATCAATAATAACAAAATAATCAAATAAGAAATAAATAGAAAATAAAGAAATAAGAAAATGATAAAGATAATAAGAAAATAATTTAGAAATAATGAATATAATCTATGAAAAATATTTGAAAATTAAAGATAATAGAAATTATAATTAAGGAATTTATACATAATACAATAATATAGGAATTAAAGATTTAAAAGACATTATAACAATATGATAAAACTTTGAAGATTAATTAAAGTTAAGGAATTTATGAAGATGATAATACTAAAATAATGAAAATAGAAATATATAAATTAATAAAATAATGGAAAGAAGAATTGGATGAACTGAAATAAATTAAATGATTAGAAATAAAATTCTTGGATAAATAAAAATTAATTTGTAAAACAAATCCTTTTGAAGACAAGTAATTGAAACAGTTTAAGAAGATATAGTTCTTATTAAAGCTATTAAACTCATAAAATATCATATATTTGTAAAATACGAATTTTAATGATTATAACATATATCTAATTTTTTAAATGCAAATTTATATATCTTTATACTAAAATACTTTTTTCTTTATTAAATATTTCATACCTAAAAAAGAAATCACAATTTTTTACTTTATAGGTTGTGTTATTACCTTTATAAGAATATTGAATATTCATTATAAAAAATGCTTTTTATACTTTATTTTCATCTCATCTGATATATTATATATACTTACAAAACTAATTTTTGATATATTTAAATATTCTTGAAATTTTATATAATAATAAACTTCAGATGCTATTAGCTTTTGATCAAATTTGACAATTTGAATAGATCACTAATAATTAATTTAAAAAAATATATTTATTAATTAGTTATAGTTTAAAATTAAATATATAAAAGTTTAATTTCAGTATTTTTTAGTCTACTTTAGCATTTATTCATATATTTATTAAAGTATAAGTTATGATATTTTTATGTAGATTATATTATATGATATATAATATTTAATATCTATATATAATTAATAATCTAAATGAATTATTTAACACTTTTTAGCCTTTAATGTATCTTTTTGACAAGTTTTTTATCAATTTCTATATGATTTTTTACTATTTTAATAGAGATTTATATTTATTATTAAAAAATAAAAAAATTTTTTAAAAAATTTTTATTGATTTAGTGTTCTATTTCGATTGGTAATCAATTGATACTAAATTTTATGATTTTATTGTTATATGATTTCATCAATTGTTATTTATATAGTATAATTTACTAATTGTATAGTATAATTTATATATATATCTATCTTAATTATGATAAAAGTAAATTATACAGATCAAAAGAAATTACAAAAATCTCATTCTAAACTAATCTATGATTAAAATAAAAAAAGACTGATCTTATATTCTTTTAAAATTAAACCTAACTTAAATTAAGTATATCACTTTTCAAAAAATATATACAAAAGAAAAAAAGAAGAATTAGAAAAGTATGGTTATTATTTTACTAAAAATTTGATTAATAGGATCTTAAATATATTATAGTACTTATAGAATTAAGACTAAAAGAGATGAAAGTATAATTAGAAGAAGTTAAAGAAAAATCAGAGGAGAACAAGTGATTTACATAATAAAATTACTATTCCTAATTATATAAATTTAAATACAATTAATTTATAAATCTTTTCTTTAATTTTTATTTTTTTCTCTTTAATTCTAATTTCTATTTACTTTTTAATAAATCTAATTTTCCATTAATTTCTAGTTCTTATTTCTTTTTTTAATTTTTAATTCTTTTATTATTAATTTCTATTATTACATCATAGTTTATTATTATTTCTAAATTTATGTTATTCTTATTCTAATATTTATAATATTTTGTTATAATTATTTTCAGATTTTTATTAATATTTTCCTAATTACAAATTCTAATGTTTTTATTAACTTTTATTTTCTAATCCTTCCTTTATGTTTTTTTTTCATTCATAATTCTAAAGGTTATTATATAACCTATTACCATATTCCTCTAAAAATAAACAATCCCTGAAAATAAGCAACCCCAAATTAACTTAATACCTGAAAATAAGCAATTTAATTAAATTTTATAAAATACTATTTATAAAAAAAAATTTTATTTTTAATGTTTCAATATACAAATTATATTAAATATGATCATTAATATCATCTTCAATATCATCTTCAATATCATTATCAATATCATTGCTACTATTGATGTTATCACTACTATCAATCCTCTTACTTTTTCCTTTATTTCAATTGTTCAGTTTGAACTAACATCCTACTATACTATAATTGATGTCAAAGTACTCTGCTGCCTTAATGTAATTATGTTTTTTTGCATAGGTAATGACTTGTATTTTTTGTTCAATAGAATATGAAGTTTGTGTACGTTTATTAACTTTATAACCTTTCATTTAACAATTCTTTTTTTTTGTAGAATGTGACATTTTAGCTGAATAAAAAAATTTTTTCATGATTTTATATGACATTTGATAATTAACGTGATCAACAATCACAGGATTTATTGTGAATTAGTAGATTTTAGATTGTACATCATAAGTTAATCAAATATACCTGAAAATAAGCAATAATATAGCAAAAATATGTTGCTTATTTTCAGAGGAATATGATATGTATTATCATTATATATTTTTATGATATCATTATTATTTATTTTTTTATTTTTATTAATTATTACTTCATTTTCTTTTCTTTCATATTCAAATATATTTATATTCTTTCTTAATATTTTCTTTTTTGATAATATAAATTATATAAGTATTCTATAATTTTAGTTCATTAATTTCTTTCATTTAAGTCTTTATATAATATTCATTTATATTTATAGCTTTTTTCTTTTTATTTTTTTATTTTAAGAGTTCTTTAACTATTCTCTTTTCCTATAACTTTAGTTATTTTATTTTATATAATACTTCAGTTATTATATTACTTTCTATTATTATATTATATTATAGTTATTATATTATTTTCTAGTTATCATATCACTATATTTGTATTATATTTTAGTTATATTATATTTATATTATTGTGTTACTAAATAGTTATATCAGATAATTTGTATTTTATTACATTATTTAATTGCTTATTTCTTTAATATTATATAATTTCTAGCTAATTATTTTTCTTTATAACTTTTCGTTCAATTAATTATTTCCTAATTTCTTGATATTATAATTTTTAATATAATTTTTTTTACTAAAAAGGTTATGTAATATATCATTTTAAGATTTCTTAACTCTACATTATTTTGATTAGGATATTTCTAAATATACATATATTAATAATCTTTTGCAAACAATATGATAAAAGAAGAGAATTTCATATTCAGCTGCTGACATTATCTTAATTTAGATTGTTACTAATCATTACTAAAATTATAAATATCATATGATTTTATTTTTAAAAGTTCTAATATATAATTGTAATAAAAATGATATTACTATATATACTTAAAAAAATTAAAATTAGATGAGCATTTTGCAATAGAAAAGAAAAAAACTACCAAAAAACTTTTTTACTTTATAAGCTAAATCTTATTTTTTTAGTAAAATAAATCCAAATTTAACATTATTTAAAAATTTTTTATAGTAGTTTCTTCTCTTTCTATTGCAAAAAATCTAATGATAATATTTTACATTTAACTTTATTAAAATGCAAAAATTTTTTATTAAAAAAGAATCATCCAATTTTTAATAAAAATGATCATATTTTTAAGTCTTATTTTTTAAATCATATGTATAAAATTAGTTATAAAACTTTGTAAAAAAATTATAATATTTTAAATCTAGTGATTATAAAAGTATAAAATAAAATTTATTAGATTTATCATATTAACAGTCATGGGACATGTCCCTTTTAATGATCTTGATAGTAATTAATTTTTATGTAACGTATAATACTATGACTTTCTTGTATAAATGCTTCAATTAGCTTATTGCAAATGACATTTTGACCTTAGACAAGTTTTATTCTTCAAATTTTATATTTATATTTTATATTAAAAATATATTTGTTGTTTAACTTTATATCAAATAAAACTTAACTTGAAAAATGCTATTTTTTAACGTAAATTTCAAGATTCTCTTTTAAGTACTTTAATTTTAAGCTAGCTTTTTTTTAAAAGAATCGTAAATAAAGAGCATTTTAAAAGATATTATTGATGTAAAGGCACTTTACTTGTGACTTTTAGATGTTTACTTATAAACATTGTAATATTAGGATAATAAAGGAAAATTAAGATATGTATTCTAATGTATTATTGAAGTATAATTAGTATAATTGTTTATAACACATTTATTATTTATCATTATATGTAAGTACTGGTCTAATATTACTTAATTTTATTTTTGAACCTTGTGGCAGTTATTTCTTAAATACTGTTTAATTCTTTCAGCTATCCAGTCTAAAAAAATAGTTTGAAGCTCTGACAATACTTTTGATATTGCAGTTTCAGGTAGTTTTTCTTCAAATTCAAATAATTGGTCAAGTATAGCTTTTTTCGTATTTGTAGTAGTGTGATGTAACTTTTTTGGATGGCTAATATCAAAGGATAATGATGTCTGTTGCGATGAAGATGAAGTATTCTGTTGAACAATCGATGGATGAATAGGGTTGTCTACTTTATTTTTTTGTTTTTTCATACCCTCAAGTTGAGTGTAAGTGTAATGACTTACATTTCGAGTATGACGTTTAGCAGTTACCCAGGATTCAGTTTTGTATACATCTTGCATAAGAATTTATTGAAAGCGTAATTTGCCAGATTCATAAAAAGAAAGAATATTATTAATACCCTTTTCATTAACTTCTGATGCATTTTCAAACAGATAGTGTGTTGCAGGATTTAGATGATCAAATGCAGATAATAATTTCATAACCAAGGATCAGAGTGAATCTTTACATGATTTGATTGCACAAGTATTCTGACTCATCACAACAATATCATCAGTATACTCTGCAAGAAGCATTGATAAACGATTGCGTTCACTTTAGACTGCTTTAATCTTCAACATCATAGTTGGCTGATCGGTAAGATTTCCAGTAATATTTTGCTTTATAAACTTTACGCCATATGTTCCAAGTGCTTCATCAAAACCTAAATAATGTCCTTCACTTGCAAGGTTTACTGAACATACCATTTGTAATAATTTTTATAGTTGTGAATCATTATGAACTTGAGCTAAAAAATACACTACGGAACTTGCGTACCTAAATTTTCCAGCTGCAGGAAAAAGAGATGCGAATGTTGCTAAATTTGACATCTGCATTTTATAATTTCCTTTTCTAATTCCAATTTTATGATCTATAAAATATCCTGTCCAACAGAAAAAAAGATACCACACCTTTATGAATTGATTATTGCCCTTCAAAATATCATTCAGAGTTTCTCCTTTATTTTTTACATGTTAATATAATGCAATTCCAACTGCGATCCAAATTAATTCTAATACATGATATGTTGCACAGTAATCTATAACGCGTTCAAATTTTATCTAAATATCGTATACCAAGAGTTGCTGCAAGGTTGAATATTCTATATCCCAAGAATATTGTAATCAAAGTGCTACACATATCTTTAGATGTGTGCCACTGTTCCAAAAGAAGTCGAACATCCTCATGAGTTTCTTTATAAGAAATTAATCTCCCAAAAATTGCTTGATCACATGCAATATATAGATGGCTATCACTATCATAAGGTAAATTATTACAGTACATTTCACATGCTGCATGAACATTTTCATTACAATTAGGTGTATCACCGGGTTCCAATATCACAACATTTGGTGGTGAAGTATTGCAATTTATAGGTATTTGCTTAATAATTTCCAAATGTATATCTTCTATATTAAATTCATTTATACGAGTCTTTAACATTATATTCAAAATATTCTCATACATCATTAAAAGGTTATCAGTAATTGAAGACGTTCCAAATAGTAGTTGATTAATAGATTCATGATCTTTAATTAAATTATCAGAGGAGGTTGAAATCGTAAATTGAAACAATATTCGTAATGTTACATATTAAGTTTGTCATGTAACATCAAAAATATTGCCATATAAGAATGTAGAAGCTTTGAAATCAATATTATCAATTACTGCTAATTCCAAATATTTGATTCTTTAATTAAATTTTCTTTAGGATCTGTATAATGCATCCTAAAATGTTCAAGACGATTTTCATGCCTTTTAGTGTAAGATATAATACATGTTGAACAAAGAATCTCTCGTAAGTATGGTAGCAATTTTGGTTTTTGACATAATATGTGAAAGCCATATCTTTATTCCAGGAAAAGCAATAGTTAGTATTAAGGAAGTTAATAAAGTGATAGTTTTTGATATTTGATTTGTATTAAATGATTTTGGAGAAAGTCCACGTTGAAGTCTTTTCTTATTAACAACATTTTGTTTTAGTTGTTGTAGTACTGTAATAAAAGCTTGAAAGAAATTGCAAATAGTTTTGGGTAATATATCAAAATAGTTTTTATATGAGTTTAGATTTTCTAATTGGTTAATATTTTGTTGAATTTCAGAACGTGAAAATAAAACCACTTTTTCTAATTCTTTTCCTATTATCGAAGTCTTTTCTAGAGTTATGATATGAGACTTTTCTTTTGTTGATTTATTTGATTCAACTTTCCTAATTTTTAATATTGTTCTAACAAGTAACTTGTTCAGAAGTTTTGCTACTTCCATTTCTGATAGATTTTTTTCCATTATTTTATTATTAAAAATAGCTAATGTAGGGGCTATTAGAGATAGGAGTATTTTTTGTAATATATTATCATCTGACTCTGCTACTAATATTATCCAATTTCTGATATGCCTTAAAGTATCACTTGTATCATTACAATGTTTCTCATGTTCGATATATGATACATATTTTTGACCTTTGCCTGATCTTTCATACAAATATCCACCTTGTTGTTGAAAGCATTTCGAGCAAATATAGCGTGCATAATAGCCTGAAGATGACTTTTTTATAATCGATCCTTCAGTAAATGCAGAACAGTTATGAATACCAATACAAGGTACTTGGATATTACATTTATTAATACTCCATAAATGCTTTTTACAGCTGTTACTATGACTAAAGAAACATTTTTTTATTACAGAAAATACAGAAATGAAAATGGATAATGCTTTGTTCAATTGAATACGATTTTTTTATACCTTTATCATGAAGTTAATTCTGATCAAAGCGAAAATGATAGTAATATACTCCAAGCTAATTTAGATTATTTTTAATATCTTCGACTGCATTTGTATCTATCTCCCATGTTCCTATCAATTATTCCAATTATCGTAAGTTTGCTGTACTATTACAACATTTTATTTCACCTTGAATAGTATCTACAACTACACATAACGTTAGGTTTAGATTTTGCACAGAGGTTCTTTTGATTTCTATATCTATGTCATCATTAATTGTTTGAAAGGAATTATTATGATCAGAATTTTCAGGTTCTTCAAGTTCAACCTCAACCTCACTCCAATCTATATTATCATTTTCATTATTATTTAGTAGGGCTCAAGCACTTGCAAGGGCAATTTGATCAATATCATCATCACTTTTTTCTTCGAGAGTGTTAGTGTTATATTCCTCAAAATCCATAGAAGTGAATTCTGAGTCATTTATTATTATTTGCGAAAACTTGATTGGAATGTTTATACCAAAGGTGTTTTATGATAGATTTATGAATTTATAACAAACATAACAGATAATACAAGAAAGGAGAGTTTAGAAAAGAATCGGAATTTTTATTTATTAATGTTTAAGGAATTCAACTACCTTAGGGGCAAGCAAAAAGCTAAGTCTATTTATACTATTTAAAATCATCTATTTGTTTCTAGGCCAACGGTCTTCTTGACATTAACAGTTAATTGTTAAAAATATCAATGATAAGGTGAAGCTAATCCGAAAGTTGCCAAAATGATGCAAAATGTAACAATATCCAAATTGTTGAATTGATGACATAAGGTTCAAATATCAACAATATCAGATTGTAATGGATTCAGTTTAATAATTAATTATTCATAGCACAGTTCATAATATATATACAATAAAAGCAAGACTGATTTACATTTTATTATTAATTATGAGATTTATTTATCTTTATTTTTATTTATTTTATATATTACATTATCAACTTATATTACGACTTCTTTTTATAATTTTTTTAATTATTAACTAACCTACAACTATTATTAAAATTATATATCATTCTCATATAAATACCATTCTCGCGTAGATAGATTTGTTAATTCTTGATTTGTGAATCTGAATTAGATTCTTGAGATGAATACGACTTGTTTCTGAGTGGATTTGGCAGTTTCTAAGTTATCTTGAGGCTACATAATAAAAAAAGTAATTAATTGGCTAACTGATTAATTATATAGATAATATTTGCTTCATCTAATGCTAATTCTCCACTAATTATCTACACAAATGCTCTATATTTGATATTACCTGGTTAATAAAATATTTTTCTTTTTGAAAATGTATTCTCAGCTGCTAAAAGGTTTTAAATGTAAAAATTTTTTTGATTTAATGTTAGCCCGAAGAAATGTCTTAAAGTTAGAAAAATAGGATCTGTTAGGAAGTTGACTTATCAAATATACTTTAAATTTGAATATTAAATGGACTAGATATGCGGCTTTTCAAAAGAAATTGATAAAATGAAGGGATAATATATGTATAAATGGTTCAAGAAAGTCATTAAAGTAATAAAAACCGTATATTATAAGGTTAGAAAACTCTAACTTCGAATAAAGATTCTCTTTAAACTAAAAAAACAATAAAGTCGTAACTTTTACGATATAATAAAAAAATATCACAAATATATTTTTGTCAGATATTAATTGACAATCGGTTTCACAAACATATGATTTTTATAGAAGAAGCCTTTTATAAATGAAAAATTTTCATATAAAAATTGAAGTGATCGATATCTAATTACTATATAAATAGCATTTTGACCTATGTATTGGAGACATGTCCCATGACTGTTATGTTAATTCTTTATTTATTTTATTTTAAATACTTAAATATGATCTGAACTCATAGGTAAAGTAATATTAATAAGTTTAGATAAAAAAATCATATTTTATTTAACTGAAGTAAATATACATTTTGATCTAAAAGATAAATATAGTATAAATAATCAGGTAATCCAAATCAAAGGTGTAATAAATAAGGGCTATGACATTTATTACATAATATCAGTTTAATATAAAGTCTGACTCCACTCCTTCATATAAGATAATTGTGCTATCACATGATACTAATAAGTTACACTGCACCAGATGTTACATTTTTTAAGAAAATAAATTATATTTTCTATTTTTATATTGAATATTGCACTTCCATTTTAATGCAAATATATGCTCTTTTAATATATTTAATTGCGAAGGATTTGCTGTTTTAATATAAAATTAAAGGATTTTCACGTTATAATTGCTGTTTTAATAGTAAATTAAAAAATTTTTGTGCTGTTTTAATACAAATTATTAATGTTTAATATATCTATAAAGAGAATTTTAATAATTTCGTGTCTTAATAAAAGAAAATTTACGAACTATTGCTACTATAAATGCGTCTCATATAAAGTTTTTAAAAATGAGTTGTCAAACCTACTTTTATAACCCTAAATTCAATAAAAAGTTAATTTTTAAATCGCCAAATAATAAATATCAAGAATTTACCAATGCTTATACATATAATACTATGTTAAAAATGGGAAATAGTACTTCAGATCATGCTATTATTTATCGTGAAGCAGCCAAAGAATAGAAAAATATTAAGAGTAAAAATGCTATTGAAGTTGACAATATAATTAAAGAATATATATCTACTCTAATTAACCCATATTTTATACCAACAGTAAGAGTGAACTACTCTAACCCTACAGTAGAACTAACTCCCCTGCCTATTCCGCCTATTTCACCTATTGTTGAGTTAGAAATTCCTAAAAATGCATCAGCTTAAAAGAAGATAGCAGAAGAAATTAAAGCAACTGAAAAAAAGCTTGTTAAATTAAATTAAATTTATAGTATCACAACAGACTTTCAGATTAAAAATGATGTATTCTTAAAAATAGAAAAGGCTGAATCTGAAATTAGTACAAATAAGAATAAAATTAACAAATTAAAATGAAATGCAAGATATACGTAAAATTGTAGAATCAAGAAGCTTAAAAATACTTATTGAAAATCAAGAAGTAGTTCAATACAATAATCCTGGTCGTTTACCATTACTTTTTGCACATTCTGACTTGCATAACCAGATCTATGACTCAATTGAATTCAAATCAGCTAATTCAAAAAGATGAAAAGAAATAGTTAAAGTGCGAATTATTGAAAATTTATGTAAGAATCTGAAGGAAAACTATAATATTTACATAGCAAGAATAATACTAAACAATTATCTTTTATCTCGACAAGCCAATTCAATTGCTGCAAAGCTCATCATTATCTAGCATGAGTTACTATAGCTGGAGTTTCACATACGAACACTAAAGAGCATATTGATAGACACTATTTTCTTGCATCTGTTAAATATATAAAGCAATTTGCTTCTATATTTGCTGATGTGTCCGTTATTATTTTTTAAGATAACAAAGCAAAAGTGGGTTTTGGAGTGCCTGCAATAGGTTGAATATTTTGCATCTTACAATCAATAAATGAGTTTATATCTGTAGCCGATCATGATTTTTTATAGGAAGCAGACAAAAACTAATTCCTTTGGTATACCTAATAATAAAACCAGATGAATCAAGAAATGAATTTCGAACAGTACAACTTGTAATTTTTGTACGTTCCCAATAATCTATTAGTACATCATCACTTACATATATGTAGGATTTGAAAAGCCTTACCTTAGATTCTAAATATGATAACGCGTTAAAAGTTAATGAATAAATTCAACTTATTTGGATGTTGTTAGTAAATAGAGAGCCAGATAAAAATCCTAGATATTTAAAAAACATAAAGATGTATTGTCAGATTTTTAAAAAGTTTGATTTAGATTACCTAAGTATACAAATACATGCTTCAGGACAATCTAAATATAATCCTGTTGAAAGAGGTATGGCAATATTATCTGAAAAACTTGCTGGAATTACATTACCAATTGATCATTTTGGCAAACATTTAAATTCACAAAGTAATGTTATAGATCCTGAATTGGCTACTAAGAATTTTCAATATGCTGAAGAGGCTCTTTGCAATATTTGGAGTCATAATTTAATTTTTGGAAAGTATGTTGACGCTTAATACATCAATACACACAAGAATCCTTTTGAAAATTTGCAGTTTAAGAGTACAAAAAGAGAGAAAGCTGAAGAATTAGAAAGAGAAGAAAAACAAAAACAAAAAAATGCACAAAAGGACGAAGCAAATGAAACACATACATTTCCTGAATGCTTTGTTCTATAGTCTTAGATCGAAAAGCACTGCAATTTGTGTACATATTCAATTGACATTAAAAGATGCAAAGATACAAGTTGTTGTAGACCGCTTAGAGCTAAAGATGCTATAGAATTTCTTGAAATCTATAATAGTTTTTTGCCGCCTGTTATTAAAGCTAAAGATGGACACTTTATGAATTCTATCTATTTACTTCAATACTGTGATCTTTTAAAAATTCCAGACTACAATGCTCATTGTCCATCTCTCAAAGAAGAAAAATACTCTCGTCTTTGCTATTCTATTTATCAAAAGTACTTTCCTACTTTTACTTTTTTAACGAAATACAAAGAGAAACACATCCTATGGCTCAAAAATGATTAAAAGTACAAACTAACAAACGAAATGTGTAGAATTCAATCAATGAATTTTCTCTTTTACATTCTCAGCCACTAAAACATCTTATTCTGTATATTGAAATTCTACTAAGAAGTTATATGTCAGATAGAGAGTATTAGGATAGGAATTTATTAAATGAGATAGATACAACATTTAAATAAAGTTGCGATATTATTTATAAAAATTTTTTTTGTATTACATATTTAAAATAAACTAAGCCACTATATTTCACGTGACATTGAATTTACGTGTAATGTAAGATTTTACTATGACTAGTCTTCTACCCCCCACCTCTAAAATATTACCTAATAAATATCATGATTCTTAATATATATTAATTTTTCAATTTTTCAATTTTTTATTATCTAATAATTACAAAAAAAAATTTAGTTTATTGGATTCATCTTATTAAGATCTATTAAATGATTATATTTTTATATTTTTTAAGATTAATAAAGAGCAAAAATATATAAATTTAAAATTTTACTTTTTACATAATAATTTATTATATATTTATTTTTAAAATATCTGAATTTTTACTTAGAAATATTATAAAATTTATTATAAAAATATTAATTTTTAAATAAATTATTTTTAAAAAAAAATAATGTTATAAATAGGTTAATAAATATCTGTTCATATGAGCTATTTAGAGTCAATTATATGCTATAATATCATACTGATAAAATAGCTTATATATAAATCATCTTTATACTATTATATTAAACTATAATTAATCATTAAATCATTTTTAAACCCTTTCTTTTTCTCTTTTTTTTTTTTATAAATTTATTCTTTTAAATTTTTCTTTTTCAATAAATAAACTATTTTCTTTTCTTAATATTTTTGAAGAATTTGACTTGAGAGATAAATCTTCAAATAAGAGTTTTTTTTGAAAGTTTTGATTTTAACCTAAAAATATATTCTATCATTTTAGAATCTATTGAATAAACTAATGGATTATTAATAAGCAACTTGCTTAATAAATAAATAATAAGAAATTAATTAAGTTTTATAATAATAGTAATAATATAAATAGTATTGAAAAAATTCTTTTACTAGAATTTAAAAAACATAAGAACTGAGTAGTAAATAAAAGAATTAAATTATCTGTTGAGAGTAGTAATAAATATAAGATTACTTTATTAGATAAAACTAATATGATAAATAAATTATTATAAAAAGGTACAAATTTAACTAAGAAATTAAAGTATTAAAATAAAAAGTAACTTGCAAAAAATATCATACTATAGGTTACTTTGTAAAATCTTATACTATAAAATTGTAATTTATTTTTATTAGAGATTGGAACCAGTTGATGATCATCTGGATCACCTATATCAAATCAAGTTAATACAAATTAATATTTGATAAATTAGATATCTGTATTAAATTCATCCAGTTTTCAAATTGGATTAACCTGTCTTATTTACATATGAATTAACTAAATTTAAACCTTTTTATGATATTTTTTTACTATAAATCAGCCTTCAGTTCTTCATTTTTTCACTATTTTATATATTAACTTTTAATTTGAATGTCTAGAATATTTACAATAAATGATAATATTTGAAATTATTTTTCTAATACAGTTTTAGAAATAGATAATACTTTTGATGATATATCTACTAATTCTAGTAATACTTCTTTAATAGCCTTTTTAATAGCACTTTAATAATACTATCTTCAATAATTTTTCTTGATAAAGATTAATATATACAGAAAAATAGTAAAATTAAATAAATTAAAATGTAAATATACTAAAACTAGTTGGGTGTAACAATATATGATCTAGAAAAACAAGTATGATATATCAAGTTCTGATTATGAATATGTAAAATAAAGAAATATATTATAATCAGTAATTTTTGTATGATAGATCTACAGAAAATATGGCAAATAATCTTCATGAAAATCATAGCATTTATAAGAAATGAATAAGGTAATACTATCTTTTTTTAAACAAAAACTACATTTTGTATGAAATCATTTCTTAATTTAAATATTAAATACTAATTATATGCATATTGAAAATTTTACAATTTTATTTTTAATTATAGTAAACAGATAAATTAATTTAACTAACTGTACTAAAAATAATGAAAAGAGCAAAAGTTAAGTTGCATAAAGAATCATGAAATTAAGAAATCAGGCAAACTATTGTCGAATAAATTACTATTTACAATCTTCTACTTAATATTATTTAAGGTAAAGATTACTGAAAAATGATAATGATTCTTGACCCTGCATTTTCAATAAAGAATAAAGAATAAAATTTATATTAAATATACAAATATAATTGAAGAATTAAAAATATTGCTTAAAAATACTTGTGAATTTACTTCTTTAATAACTAACCTTTGAATAGTCAAAGTAAACATAAGTATACTAGTATAATTTTATATTAGTTATCAGAAGATTTTAAAGTATATGATTGTCTTTTTTGCATAGAATGCATATTATATCCTTATACTAAAACAAATATTATATCTTTTTTAAAAAAAAGTTATTGAATTTAGATTAAAAAGAAAAATTATCTGTATTATAACTGATAATAGAAGTAATATGATTAATACAATTAACTAATGGAATAATATTGAATGTTTATCTTATGCTATACATACCTTATAACTTTTAATTTATCATGACTTTAAAAAACTAATATTTATATTAAGCAAATTAAATGTCTGGTATATTTTTTACAAGTTTTCTTAAGCAAAGTGAGTGTCTTTATAATACTTAAAAGAAATATTAAAAATATATTAATTAAGATATTTTTGATAATTTCAATGATGAAGATTCTAATAATGATAATTATAATACAAATAAATCACTATTAAATATTTCAAAAAATTCATAAAAATTAATTTTATAAAATATTGCTAATATAAAAATCTGAATATCATTTTTGAAACTATTTATTAAAATTGTGTAAAGCAATTAAATAGCTAGCTGCAATATTACTTTATCTGATAATTATAATGATCATATAGATAGAAAAAGACTTAAAAAAAGTTTTATTACCTTATAAATAGAATTTTTTAAAACAAATTGTAGATTTATTAGAGCTATTTGAAGATATCACTACATATTTTTAATGAAAAATCTCATGCAACTTTGTTAATTATTTATCCTTTGATTAAATTTTCAAATTTAAATATGCTAAAAATAATGAAGATAACAATGATGATTTGGAAATAAAATAAGATAAATTAGTTATATTATAATATATTATAAAAATTATCTTGCTAATTAATTAATCATAATTTATTTTATAAATATTCCAAATTTTCAATATGAAGAAGATGATGAAATTGAATTAAATGATAGTGATGAAAAAGATAATTCAGAATTTTATAATCTAGAATAATTAACATCATATCGCTATCATACTCAATTTAAAACAGTAGCTTCAACTATTTAGTCTACATAAAATATTCTTAAAATAATGAAAAAATTATTTATATTTCATTGTTTTTTATTGGATAAATCTATAATGATTGGTCTTTTTAGTATCTCTTTTAGATTTAAGGTTAAAAACACTCTCTAATTAGAATAAAGAAACACGTGACAAAGTAAAAATAGAATTAATGTATTAATTTAAAGAATTAGTTGATTTAAGCTTAAAATAATCATTATCATCATCTGGTAACTTAAGTTGATAACAATACCATAGCTGATTGCACTTCTCTATTTTATTATATAGATAATTCCTTTTTTGAATTAGAATATTATTTAGATCCTATTTATACACTTATTGCTGATTATAGTGTGAATTCATTTGAATGGTAAGCAATTTGAAAACTCAGTTTCCTAATATAGCTAAATTAGCTAGAAAGTATTTATCAATTTTCAATTCATCAGTATTTAGTAAAAGATTATTTTCTGATGCGAATAATCAAATTACTGCAAAATGTACACATTTATATTTAAAATTAGTAGATAAAATAGTATTTTTAAAGAGAAATTCAGCTGCAATTCATATGTTTTTAGTTAAAGTTTTTCACTTTATTAATAGAATTATAAATCAAAATTTAATAAAATTCCTTAAATCTATTATAAATTTATTATATGTAATAAAATTAAGTCAATCACTAAAATGATTAATTAAATAAATAAAATTAACTTTATTTGACAAATAAGAAAAAAATATATATTGTTAATAAAACTGTTTCAAATATTATGCTAACTACCCACCTGATTTCAACTGGATATCTGATTTCAAAAATTACATAAACATCTGAGTGACCATTTATGATATAGTTCCAATCTGTAAATTTTTATTTTAATATTAATATTTATTTATTATGTGCAAAATAAATATATTTTATTAAGCTATTATTAATTATAGCTCAAATTACTACTGTAATTCAAGTTGGTTAGCTTGAATTACATAATAATTTGAGTTCAGCTCTCTTTAATCACTAAATTTTACTTTAAATTATTATTATACCTATATCATTAATAAAAAAGATATGATTAGAAGTATACAGTCAACTATTATTATAACAAATTCTATGTCCTAGACCTCAACTTTGCTATAAGGCTATAGTAAAGATTTTAAGAGATTTAATTGGCCAATTTACTATAATAAGAGTATTTTATTATATTTATTTAAAAAATTCGTTATATCAAAAGTTTGCTATATCAAGAGTTGATTGTACTTATAATTCATTTACAAGTAAAAAATAGTTTCTAAAAATTTTTTTATTGTTATAAATATCAGTTATAAAAAGAAAATTATTGAAAATTTCACCACTAATTATCATAGCACAGTCTAAACTGCACAGCTACAAATAATGTGATTTATTATACATTTGATTGATCAAAAATTTAATAGTTGATAAATAAAAAATTACCTCTAGTTAACAAATAAAATTTTTCATTTTAAAAATATTTATAATTTTAATTATTGTGAGGTAAAAAACAGACCTATATTTTTTCCTAATAGGTCTTTGTACACAGTAATACAAGTCTCGTATTCTTATATCAAAATATTAATCGTCTCCACAAAGTTCCCATTTTAAGATCAACAAAACACTTGTCCAAGATACTCTTTTTTGGTTAAATCGATCTGCACAATTTTAGTTGCGAATTTAATAATAGTAGAATAGAGTACTAATCCTAATCAATTAGAATTTCTTACTTGATTACCAATAGTTAGTAGATTTCGGATTAATGATATCCCACCCACCCTCCTTATGAATATGGGTTGTATATATGCATTTTATTTTGTAGTGGCTTATTATTTCATTAATTTGAATATGATTTATTAATTTCTAAAACTAGTAAATGAATACGTTTTGGCTTTGGTGGCTTATTTTAATTTTTTGTTTGTTAAATTATCATTTATTAAGCTAAACTAAAATTGGGATTATTTTTTTTTTTTAGGTAGCTAGGTGGCTAGATGACTTATCCTATCAGTTATCAGTTGCTATTTTAGGTTTTTTTTAATTATTAGTATGAAACGACTAAAACATTTTTCATAATTAAACATAATGTAATATGATATAATTTAAATACAAAACGTATAGATATAAAAATAAAAAAAAAACTTTGCCTCTATTAATTTTTTTCTTACGACATAAATTCTCACGACATAATATAATTAAATTATTTCTTTCGCCCAAAAGAGAACTATAGCGAAGGCAAATTACAGACTGTTTCTTATTCTGTAAAGTATTGTTTCCTTTGAAAGAAAATTGTCTTGAGATTAGAACTTCTTAAAATAGTAAAATTAACTTTTGAAAGTATGCTTCATATTTTTTTATCACGTCATACAAACAACAAAGAATATTGTTGTAATTTGTCTTGGCTTGGTTTTTTATTCATTTTCGAGATATCGTGAAGTTGAATTTCACATTATACGATAAAGAATATAATATTGTTAAAATTTATATTGTAAACATATTGTAAATGAATGAATTGGCTTTGATCGGGCTTGAGTTTTCTTTTCATTAAAGAAGAATAAAGAAGAAAAATTCATATTGTAAATGAATGAATTGACTTCGATCAGGCTTGGGTTTTCTTTTCATTAATTTAATAAAGAAGAATAAAGAAGAAAGTATTGTTGAAATTCGTATTGTAAAAAAAAATGAATGAATTGGCTTTGATCGGGCTTGAGTTTTCTTTTTATTAATAAAGAAGAATAAAGAAAAAAGTATTGTTAAAATTCATATTGTAAAAAAAATGAATGAATTGGCTTTGATTAGGCTTGGGTTTTCTTTTCATGAAGAAAAAAAAAAAAAGAAACTTATGTTTGTGAAAGAAGTTATAAAAAAGGGTGTTTTTTGATTACCTGTTAAATTTAATTTTTTTTTAATTAATTAAATTAAAATTTAAAATTTAAAAAAAAAAAAAAAAATGCCTGCGAAACTCACTACCATTGCTTATATCCACAAATTCATAGAATGTCTTATACAAGACTTCACTGTCAAAGAGATTATAGCTGTATCAAGATTATCGGACGATGATCTAACGAAGGTAATTTACTTAAGAATCAAGGCGTTCATCCCTTCAGACTGGGATATCGAAATCCAGATTGAGAAGTTTGATACAGGAGATGTGATCTTTTTAAATGACAAATTTATTGTATGTGTAGGGTGGTATTCGGTATGTACAATAGTTTATTTTCTTTCCTTTTCTTTCTTTTCCTTTCTTATCTTAAATTAAATTTTCAAAAACTATCTATCTTTCCTGCTTCTTTTAAGGTGAATGTCACATCCATTAAGATCTTAGAAAACTTGAATTTTGACATAATGCCGTCGGTAGGAATCAGTATCATGATTATCAGTATTACAACTAAGACTGTCAAAAATATTGATGGAAAGCACCACCTGAAATTTTATGTTGAAGAAAATTTAGGAGAAAGGAATCCCAAAAATTTTGGGTAGATGTGACCTATGATCTGAACGTGAGGTATCTAGTAAACAAGATGAATGCTGTTAATCAGATGATGGTGAGGTCAACTACAGCTATGTTGATAGACCTAATTACTTATGAGCCACCTGTTTACAATCAGCTTATACAAGAGGAAAAGACACCTAAAAAACATGTAGTGAGGCTTGAGAACATATCAATGATATTCACTTGTAATAGTGCTGCTAAAAATAACTAAAGCAGTCTAAATCTACCATAGTTGCAGGGTAATAGCAGTGGTAATAGCAGATCCAATTGTACTTCACGAAGCGTGACCCTTAGATCAAAGAAAGGTCAAACGACATTAGCACAGATGGGTTCAACTAGGACTCATTTCTCAGAAGCTTTGGAATCAAATCCTGTTCTGGTTGAAATGACTGAAGCTACCACTAATGCTGGGACTGATACTACTGATGCTACCAATGCTACTGACAAGCAAGATCAGAATTGAAAGGTTACATTTGGTTTTATTTTAAAATCAAACTCTAATTTTTATTTTTATTATTTATTCTTTAAAATAAAATTTTAGTATTACTCTGATTTCCGAAATATGAAGTTATTTTTTATTTTATATTATTTTATTAAAAATGAATCAAACAAAATAAAATCTGATACATATTTTGAAATCATAAGAAATGTACATACAGTTAAATAAATAATATACCTAAAATAATAAGTGATAAAAATAAAAAAAAAACCTTCCAAAATTTTCTAATACTGCTTTATCTCTATAAATAAACGGAATGTACAAAAAAAAATACATAACTAATTAAAAATGAATATACTGTACCTCCGAAACTATATTTTAATATATTTTTTTTTCTTGCAAAAATGTTTAAAGAATAATCAACATATTCAGTTATCACTTTCTTTTTGTTTTTTTTTCTTATAAAATAAAATATGATGCGAGATTCTCTCCCTTTTCACGAAGAAATGGCCCATCAAATTCGTAATATTTTCACATTCGATAATGAATATAAGATATTAGTTAATCTATAAAATGATATCACATTACATGCAGATGATCTTAATCCTGTATTACCATCAACTCCGGCTGACAATCGTCAAATACAACCACTATCACTGATATCGCACTTAACGCACTAGAGGCCCTGTACTAAATTGCAGAACCTATACGACAGGTAAAGGATAGCACGTGATTCAAGATATGATATTTTTCATTCATTCGTTTTTATTTTAGCATGATCATCCCGTACAATATAATAACTATATTATAGACTTATAGTATTTCGATTTTGGTTAATTTAAGTTATTAAAATATGCTTAAAAAAATTAAATTAAATTAAATTAAAATAAAATAAAATAAAAAATAAAACTTAAATTAACATAAATTAGGAGTCCTAGGAGTACTTTCTTTATCAAGATTGCTTGAATGATCTGAACGTTATTGCTACACAATATTAAATTAAAAAAAACCATTATAAAAACATTAAACTTCATCTTAAACCTAAACATGTCTTTTTCCATTTCTGATCACAGATTCTAGAACAATATCTTAACCTAATGGCCTCGAATTGCCTGCGTATACTGCAGAAAACTCTTATATCCTGAAAAAGCTTCTTGGATAATCTATGACCCTTTAATTACTTATCTCTTGAAATATCATGTACCAGGAGTTATTTTGTCCTTCAACCCTAATATAAATAGGATCTCTAATTTGAGAATTCCTATATGTGATTCTTGTAAGAAACCTTCAACGAAATACGCCTTTCCTTACCTCTCTCCTATATCGAATGAGATCAGATCAGTTTCACTTCATAAGAGAAAACATTTGTCACACATTTATTTACACTGTTCCTTGGAAAGAATTCCCAACAGTAACCTATATTCAGAATATAGAAGTTTGATCAGTGAAATTAATTATTCACGAAATGTTAAAGCATATGCCTTTTACTCTGGGACCTTAGGTGCTTTCCTAGAACCAAACAACAATAACAATGATGATAATAATAATCAACCTCCTGTTCACCTAATTCATGATGAGACTATACAACGAGCTGCTGTTTGGTTATCACGTAACAATTCTTATATTCGACTGTTTGCTAGAATGCTATCCTCAAACCAAAGACAGAACATAAACAGTCCTTTCCTAATAGCTATGCATCTTGACACTGGTACTGATGATACACCTCCAGTCGACTCCTGAGAGATTATCATACTGAATTACAACTTTCCTGACAAAATTCATAATGAAGACTTTCACTATATGAGATTGATGATGAGTTTCGTTCAAGAGAGTAAGAACTTACGCATACTGATCTCTACATATGACCCTAACTTGAAGCCTCTACTTTTCTCTGACCTGTTTACGGATGAAAGGGAACATTTTCATGATGTACTAGCAGGCCAGTCTTCTGGTGAAACTCGTGATGAGACCTATAGTAAGTATATCAAATTATGCCTCATGAATATAGATCCATGATGAAGGTTACACCACTACTAACCTTTCTAGTCCTACCTTTAGCTAGAAAAATTGAGGCATTATTAAAACACCCAACGTCTCATACGCCAATCTCAATTGAACTTTAGTCATGTGACAAATCTCCCTTTCACTAGAAATCTACTCCAACCTAATGTCTACACTTCACAAAACATCATTAATAAAAATCTGACATTTTTCATATTAACCTTTGTGCGAACGGGAGACACGTACTT
The DNA here is from genome assembly GCA_910591825.1 of Funneliformis caledonium. Taxonomy (NCBI): domain Eukaryota; kingdom Fungi; phylum Glomeromycota; class Glomeromycetes; order Glomerales; family Glomeraceae; genus Funneliformis; species Funneliformis caledonium. The sequence continues at coordinate 26,098 of CAJVPQ010000226.1, forward strand.
CCAGCAGAAGCAACTCCATCTGAACGCGATGTTACAAAAAAATGGCCTTCCAACTTTATTCATAATACTTAGTATGGCTGAGAACTGATAGACTCATCTGCGCGATATTTTATTTGCTAGTGATAATAGTGATACCTTGCCTACAAATAGACCTTTTCATTGTGCGAATTATTTTGTGCACAAATTTTAATCATTAAAAAAGAATTATATAAAAATCACACCTTACAGGGTTTGGTAAAATTATGGACTTTTTTAATCGTGTTGAGTTTCAAAATCGAGGTACAGCACATATGCACAGTTGTTACAAGACAACCAATACCATTGAAACTATAATTACAAATGATGTAATTCAATTCACAATGCCAGATCCCGTATATGAACCTGAACTCTATGCTGCTATTATCGCCAATCAAATTCATATCTGTAATGGAAAATGCCAAGGTCCAGCACTGCTGAGCCACACTTGCAAGAAAGGATTCCTGTAACCTTTTAGTGAAATGACACATTATGAAGAAGGTAACTCCCATTATATTTATAGGTGTTTGACTGAAGCTGATAGGTGGATTGTTCCTTATCATCTGGCCATTCTCTTAATCTGAAATGTGCATATGAATGCTTAATACATAACAGATAAGGGATTTGCTCGCTACATGATGAAATATATTATCAAGAGAGAACTATCGCACGTGTTTAACATCTGTGAAAATGACCTGTTGAGAGAATATGTTGTTGCACGTCATTTTAGTGCGATGGAGCTCATATTCTTGCTTCTGGGTCATTCGATCTGTAATTCTTCAGCCACTGTAAAGTTCATTACCACTGAACCTTCTTCTACCTGCTCACGTGCAATACTTCCCATCTATATGTTAGATGAAGATGAGGAAAACCCTTATTATGATGATACTATCATGAAATATCTTGCACGTCCGCGTCTTCCTGAATTTGAAAATCTCACTTACCTTAGTATTATGAAAATACTCTATCACTCCATCTCATCTTCAGACTACGTCACGTTAGATCTTTCGTGATCTTCTGAACAACTATGTAGTGAAACAAGCAAAAGATATATTGGCAAGATACTGATTCCTTAAGTTAGAGGACAGAGAGCTCTACTTTTATCAAGAATTGCTTTTAAATGTTTCTATGAGAAGCGAATCAGACTATATCGTGAAAGGGAGGACTTATTGTGATAAGTTTTTATCATTGTTTCCTGATTTCCTAAATGACTTACAAAATAACATCACAACTATACAACAATCTCAAATAAATCGTTTAAATACCTAATTTTCAGAAATGCTGAACAGATTATTGGAAACTTTACACTAACAACTTCCTGCGAACCTTTCACATATTATCCAAATTCAGATGAAGAGTTTGAAAATTCTTCCACACGTTTTTCCTGAAACGGCTATGCTTGAATTACCCCAAGATCAGTACTATGTCTTATCGACCATTTTCATGTACATGGAAAAGAATGATGAAATAAAATGGCCCTACTACTTTATCACGGGATCAGGAGGCACGGGAAAATCTTACGTTATTAATTTGATTATTAACATGCTTAATCAGAGACGTTCAAAATACCTCCTGCTGGTCCCAACTGGAGTGGCTGCTCAAAACATAGATGGAAAAACGATCCATTCAGAATTACGTATCGTATCATCTCTGGGAGGTTTTTACACACGTACTTTCTATGATGAGAAATTAAAAAACCTTCTGAAAACTGTGAATACCTCATCATCGATGAGATTTTCATGATTTTCGCAGAACTATTTGATTTTGTTTCTGGTATCTTTGCGTCTCTTCATAGTAATGCTGTTACCTTTGGTGGCATAAATATTATAGTGGTTGGTGAGCTCGCCTAACTTCTTCCTGTGACTAAACAATATGTATTTCGAGCTGCTGTCTAGTCTTTATTCTATCCTCTTTTCCTAAAGATTCCACAATGTCAACAGGCAGACATGAGATTTTTTCGCATGTTAGAAGAAATTCGTATAGGTAATATCTCAGAAAATATCTGAAATATATTATAGCAACGACATTCACAATTCTTGTCTCACTCTGTGATTGACGTACTTCTCAATACTATAAATATTGTAGGTTTTAAGGAAAATGCGTAACAGATCAACAGGATGATTTGCAACATGCTTCCTATTTCACATGATCGTTTTCATATTTCACATGCGTCAGTCTATATTAGTTTTACGGATTGGGCTCCCTCTCTATATGACAAGATGTTCAAAATAAAAACAAACCTTCCCTTGAGTGTACGTTTACAACCAGGAGCCTGTGTCATGTACCTCAATAATTTATTGATCGATCAAGGTATATGTAATAGAACTGTAGGTGTGATCACAAATATGGATGTGCTAAATGAGTGTGTTCGTGTTACTTTCTCAGTTCGAGGTTCTATAGTTGATGTTAACATTAACAAGCATACTCATTACTTTAACATAAATGGAAACAACTGTTCTCGCTCTTAGTTCCCGCTACAGAATTCATTCACCTTGATGGTTCATAAAATCTAAGAATTAACCCTATCAAGGGTCTCTCTCACGTTGGATGAAAACATCTTTGCTTCTGGTCAGACCTATGTTGCGCTCAGCAGATGCTCTACTTGAGACAATGTTGAGATATCTCATCTTAACAGGTCAGCTTTCATGACTGATCCTGACGTTATTCTGGAATACCAAAAGTTGGCTACCATTTCAGAGGCAGACTTTCATACATTTTCGCAACTTCTCACACGATTCAATTAGGCGAAATTAAACAAAAGAAGGATAGCGATAGTATTTATTTGACTTGAGATATAGTATGCATGATTTAGCATATACAGTACATTGTATTAAACTGAACGGTCAAGTATAAAATAAATAGAACAATGAAATATCAGAGAAAAAAATGAAACAATTTGCTAAAATCCAAAGCGACAAATTAAATCTGTTAAATAAATTCTTTATTTAAATTACAAAATTACAAAATTATTTTAAAATTTTTAAAAATTATTTTTAATTTTAATTAAATCCAATCCTAACCTAAAAAATTAATAAGATGCTACGACTTGTACAGTATATATATTAGTATGTGATACAACCAACCACAATACTACAATCATATGAATCTTGTGATCCCTTAGTCAGTGGCTACTGGAAAAAATGTACTGGCTAGTTATTAAATAAAATTGCAGGCAAATTTGCTTGCAATACGCTTGAAAGAATAATTTAATTATATTATACTGGTATAAATAGCTAATGTATAAATTAAATATAAAGAATTAATTTCTTTAAATAAAAGTTTAGTGTAATTATTAGAATTACAACTAACTTTAATTAGAAAATACAACTATAATTATTAAGATATTAATCTTTTTATAAAAACTAATATATCTAATTTATTAATAAAAAAAAATTACTTTTTATAAAATGTAATTATTATATATTATAAAAATAGAATAGTAATAAGTAATAATAGTTTATAATTAATTATAACTGTATTTTTATAATTAGTTGCAATTATTAAAAAATAAATTTTACTTAAATATTAAAAGTATTTTTTTTAGAAATTATATCATTTAAAAATAAAAGGAAATCACAAAGCTGTATAAGATTTATTAATTTCTAATATTTATCTATTAATGCTTTAAGAAAATGTATATAAGGCAAATGATTACCCCGGTCGGCATTACGTTGGTGTAGCAATCAATGGCAATTTAGGGAGGTGCACAACAGCGTTTATCGCACATTTTCACTTCCCTTTGCCAAGTAGCTCGAAATAAACAAAATAAACGAAAAAACTTCAAAGTACATTCCCAGCATGTCAAGCATTTGCAAGTCTAGACTTATGGAAGAACGACGCCAGTGGCGTAAAGATCATCCTTACGTAAGTAACTTGCGGTTGCTTTATTGCTTTAAACAGTTTTATAAACGTTAGCAATACAGAAAGACATTTTTATTTTCTTGTAGGGCTTTTACGCTCGACCGGTAAAAACCGAAAATGGCTTAGATCTATTAACTTGGCAGGTTGGAATTCCTGGCAAGAAAGGAGTAAGAGGTCAACATTTTAGTAAATGATACCTTTGGTTGGAACGCGTAACGTATATATTATGGTTAATAACTATATTTGGAATCCTTAATTTAATGTTAGACAGCATGGGAGAACGGAGTATATAAAATGACGATAACTTTCCCAGAAGGTAAACCTTAAAATAGATCAAAATATTTTATTTTGATTATTTTTTTTGAATGATCCGATTTATACTTAGGATGGAAATTATAATCGAATGAATCAAACGTTCGGTATATCTATTTCCTTTTCTAAATTCTTTACAGATTATCCTTCAAAACCACCCAAATGTAAGACTTTTTTCCTTGATTATTTAAGAAGCAAGAGCCAAGAATAAAGATGAAGTATACGATTCTCGCTGAATGGAGTAAATTGTTATTTCTTTATTATGGATTCTACCCTTTCATATTATTATTATTTTTATTTTTATTAGGCAAATTTGTCCCCGCGTTATTTCATCCTAATGTTTATCCATCTGGAACGGTTTGTTTGTCAATCCTAAATGAAGAAGAAGGATGGAAGCCCGCGATTACAATTAAACAGGTAATTGATTTTATTTCTTAGATAATCTTTACGTGTCTATTTTGCTTATTAAATGTCATTTGATTCATTATAGATCCTATTGGGAATACAAAACCTGCTTGATGAACCGAATCCCGATAGTCCTGCACAATCCGATGCTTATATGTTATTCAAGTATGAACCTATTTCATTTATTCTATTTATTGTTAATCCTACATGTAAATTCAACATTTACTTGTTACTAGGAAAGATCGCGTCGCGTATGAAAAGAGAATAAAACAGCAAGCCAAGGAAAATCCGGCGTAGGATATTTTTTAGTTCACTCCTTATTCAAAAGTAAGTTAAGTAAATTCTATCATTTGTCTTCTGGCAAAGTTTAATTCTTTTTTTTAATTTCCAATTTTTTTAATCAGACATAGTTCTCGTTTCATTAAAGTAAACCTCATTGATAAATTTGTTTATTAATTTTTTTTTTTTGAATTTGATTTGTATGAACTCTTACCGTGTAAATGTTATTTTCATTTAATAGAATATTAAAGAAAAACTTATCATTCAATTATGATTTATATAAATGAAAATACTGTAGAAATAAATATATTTAAGATAGTAATTTTTATTGTTCTAATAATAAAATAATAAAAGACGTTATTGATTCTGTAACATATCACGTGATATGTCACAAATTTCTTTGTTTCTTTGTCCACGATAAACTAAAATTGATGCTTTTTATTTATTTATTTTTCTTTCCTTGCTAAGTACGAAATTTATTTTCCGACTTTGTTCTCACATCTTTATAAAAATAAGAACGTTATAAAGTAAGTTTTTTTTTTTTTTAGTATAATATACTTTGAGCAACGTTAAGTTTATTCATAAGAAAATATAGTTATAATACTTTCAATAAGCTTAAATCTTTCCTTTTTTATAGTAACTTTAAAAAGTCATAATTTAATATTGGTAAGAAACAATTATCTTAAATTACGTGATGCCAATTTTTTTTTTTTTAGGTTACATTCATTAAAGAGTCATAATGATTTATGATCGTGATTAAAAACAAAAACGAAAACAATAATATTTGGTTAATCGTTTGCGTTTATCAATATATTTTAGTTCAAAAAATGGGAAAAATAACAAAAAAAGATACCAACAATACTCAACCGAATGATCAAAACAAAAAGAAAAGAAAAGGGAGACCGCCAAAAACGAAGTATGTTCGACAAACTGACAGTTCTGAAGATATTGGTCTTTCTTCAACACGACCAAGAGTTGTTTCTATACGACGAAATGAAATTCCGATGCGTCCGGAAATCCATATTTCTCCAACATCGATTCCTTCATCAAACCACCCTTCACGTAATTTACATCAATCAGAGCAGATGCCATTACCAAATGATCAGGCACTTTCTACATCAGCCACAACCAGCTCAAAGATTACGATTACAATGACAAGCGTCACCACCAACAATACGATACGTTCCAATACAACTACTTATGTTACAACTGAAATTTTACCTGTTGCATCGGGATCATAATATTGAAGGAAATACTGGATGATGAAAATTGTACTAGTACGTGATTTAAATAAATAAAAGATTTCGAGTGTACTGTTACACGCGACGTTTATGTACAATAATTCTTGTCTCGCAGTCAATTTGATATTGATTGAGAACAATGTTTCGATTTGTTCAAACGCAGTAAACCGCCTTTAAAGTCATAATCTTATTCGTTTCCAAAAAAATGCTTTGGAAAAACAATGTATTGGGTCTTCATAATACAAATTTCTCTTAAAACAATCCTATAATTTTACAAGATTTATAACTACGCAATCTTATAAAATTATACAAATGTAATTTTATATTATTATTATTATTGAACATTAGTATCAGAAATTTTGATTTATAAAATAATTTATAAAAAGTCATTATATTGCTGATTATTTGAAGATTATCAAACATTTTATATTTATCTTTTAATTAATATAATTATTTCATTATAATATTATTTTTCGTATTATTTATTCATATTGAATTAATTTAATGATTAATTAGTCATAACAAAATAAATTAAAATAGTTTTTTACTTAAAAATTTAAATTAAAAATTAAAATATTATAAATACTTTTTTCTTTAATATATTCTTTACTTACAATTTAATTATATTAACCAACTTTTATAAATAAATTAAATATCTATATATTATATGATTTTTAGCTAATTAATTATATTATTTTAATTAAACTATTTTAACTAATATGATTTTAGTTATTTTAACTATATTATATATTTTTTTTAAAACAATTTTATGATGAATAATTAGTAATAATATGATTATAATATTTCAAATACTTTAACAGTTCTTATTACCTAGTATAATAATTACAAAATAGAAATTAATTATGATAATTCAGATTTTACTAAGAATATCTTTTCAAGTAATTAATCAAAATTTAAATATTATAGAATTTTTTGATAAGAAAATTGAAAAACAATAAGTATTAAATAATATTAATAATAATGATAATAAAAATGATCTTGATAATAATAAAAAAGCAATACTAGAAATAAGTAATAAAATAATTATGAAAAATTATTTTAATTTTAATAATCAAGAATTTCAAAATAGATGTAAAAGAAATTATTGAAAACCAGTAAATTTTAATTATAGTTATCCTTTTAATTGTTTTGCTTACAAATTTGTAGACAATTTTATTTATTAATTACAACTCTTTTATAAAAAAAATTAAATTTTAAACTCATATACAGTGGTGTGCAAAAAAAATGAATTTTTTTTCGAAAAATGATCAACTGGTGTAACTTACCCAATTTTACACAAATAAATATGCAAATGAAAGCCTGACGATCCTCTATCAACTTTTAGCGAAACCTTTCTCACACTTTAACAAAAATTTTATTTTATCAAATATTAAAATGACCTCATCAAAGCAAGAAATGCAACGACAGGCCATATTACATTTCTGGAAGCAAGGAATACGAAATGCTATTAAAATACAAAGTTTAACAAAGATTCCAATTAGTACTATCCGCCGAAACCTTAAAAAAATCCAAGATACT
>CAJVPQ010000227.1:0-33740 GCA_910591825.1 Funneliformis caledonium
GTGATCATGTATTGTGTTATATTATATTTCTGGAAAATTTAAGGGGTAGTTATATAATAATTTTGGACGATCTCGGGTGGTCGGATACTTATGACCACTACTGTATTAGGCTCAAACAAAAATAGTGTTACATTCTGAAGTAAGATGAAATTTTATTTCTGTTTGAGAGCCTCCAATCTGATTATTAGCAAGAGTATGCAATAAATATACTAAATTATACTAAATTATACTTGAGTGGTTTACCAATACGATAATATTTTAAAGTAATCAGCTAAAGACACTCAGATAAGGTAGTAATTATGCAGGAATAAGAGCTAAAAGGCAAAAACAAGCAAGTTTATGATGATCTACTCAAGCAAAATTATATATAAGAAAGAAAAGAGAAATTTCACTTGAGTGGATCACCACCGATAGGTAGGAAAGAGATTGAAAAGGCAGAAAGATTCAGGAGAATACATGAAAAAAGGTATGAAAGCAATATAGCCTGAACTAATTCGACTCTTTGTGTCTCATCCTCAGCAATCAAAAGATCACAAAAGGTAGGATTGTAAAAATGGCATAATGCTGGCATTTCACATATACCTCATTAGCAATCAAAAAGTAAGTGAATGGATTGCAACACATCTTTAGCAAATAGATAGATTACAAATTCAGCATTTTGCATATATCTCATCTGGCAATCAAGAAATGGCAATTAAAAAGGAAAATATATGGACTAATCAATATAATACAAATTACATCTCTAATTCTCTAACCAACTGATCACTAAACTAGACCCTTGAAAGTTACTCAAAGTTACTTGAAAGTGATGAGAAAGTATCTGGAACTGGCGAAAAACTAAAACATGTGATTAACATAGTAAGATACAGTAAATTTTTTTAATTTCGGCTAGCACTATTCCATATTTTTTTTCAAAATTTTGAGATCTAATAACTCAGCATCCAGACACCTGATCTATGTGATCTTAGTATCATTAGAAAACTCTAATCACAAATTTACTACACCATCTGAGTACAATATGATTTTTAGTAATAAATATCAGCCTAGTATTTTGGTCACAAAAGATCACAGAGCAATGAAAACCAGTGAATAGCTAGAAGAAAATAAAAAGAGAACAGAGCAATAAAATCAAGCAAATATCTATAAAGCAATAAAAAAGCTATAGAGCAATGAAATCAAGTGAATAGTAATAAAGCAATAGTAAGGTTACAAAACACTAAAAATAGTAACTAGGTAACATTATACTCGTAGCTAGATAACATTATATTTATAATTAGATAACATTATAGTAGAACTAAATAATACTCTTATAAGAGTGTTATCTAGTACATATATTTAATATATTACAAATTAATATTTTAATTATTCTTTTTTTTATTTAAATAAAATTTTAATTATTTCAATTAAATGATTCTTTTATTTTTTAATTAGAATAAATTAAACTAAAATTTTTAGTTCAATTCAGAATTTTTAGTTCAGATTATCTAAAAAATTCTGAACTGATTTAAATTAGATTAATTTTTATTTAATTTAAAGTGAATTGAATTTAATCTAAATGAAAAATTCAGTTTAATTTGAATCATTCAGAATCAAATGTTTTTTTAAACTTTATTAATCAATTAATATAATTACTTTAAAATTTCATTTTAAATAAAGTTTTGAATAGTCAGATTTGTTTAAGTTATCTAGTTAATCTAATCTGATAAGTTTTTCAGAATAATTTAGATAAATTAAATAATCTAAAAGATTTTATTTAATATAAGAATGATAATAAATCATTTTTCTTAAACAATAACTTATTAAATAATAATGAATTATTTTTATTTAATAATAAAAATATTCTAATTAAATAATAACAAATCATTACTAAAATAATAATGAATTATTCTAATTAAATGAATATGAATTATATTAATTGAATAAGAACTAAAGATAGGTATTACAATTAAAAAAAAAGTGTAATTAAGTTATAACTTGTAACATAATTAAATTTACTTATAGTATAATTAAGTTGTAATTCAATTAAAATTTGAAAGTAATTATAAAAACTATCTTTAATAAATATGAATTATTCTTTTAAAATAATAATGAATTAGATTAGCAGGTTAATTAGATCAAATCAAATTAAAAAATTAAAATAATATTAAATCATAAATTTATAATCCAATTTGAATATTTTGGATCAACCTAATAGATCATTTAAATTGATCTGTATTTATTTAGAGCTTTAATTTCAAATATGAAGCTCATCAATAAAAAGAAGAAAATTTAAAATTTTCATTAATTCTAGTTTCTAAGCTAATTTTAAGCACATACCATGATCAGTTAAGTGGACTAATAAAAAACTTTTATTAAAATTAGATTTCCTTCTTTTCTATTGACTAGTCTACATATTTGTTTAATTATTTTAAGATAAACTTTAAGGATATATTGTTAAGGTTACTAAAAAATGTATCTTTTAAAAAATCTTTTTAATATTTATATGAATTTTATTCAAGAATTCTTTATCAATATTTAATAGTTATTTAAAAATTTGAAAGGAATTATTAGAACAAACTCTATTAGTAATAATTGGTTAATGCTTTATAAAAAATCATTCAGTTTACTCTTTTATATAAGTCAATTTTTCAATTACATCTACCATTTTAGTTGCAAATATTCAATATGCACTTCTAACAATTCAAAGTTTGAAATCATTATTAACTATTAAAACCAAAACTAAGGAAGATAAATTCAAAACCAACTTAATTAAAACTGCTCTTGAATAAAGATGCAATGATTTCCAACAGGATCAATCCAAAATGATTGACTCCATTCTTATTTTAGACCATTGTCTCAATAATTTCAAGAATGATTTAGGACTCCTTACTAATGACAAAGACGTTAAATTAGAAACAAATCACCATTTTAATGATGATAATAATCTATTACTATTATGCAAGAGGTAAACAAAGCGGAAGTGTTATCTTCCAACAAAATTTGAAGTTAATATTGACTTACAAAAAAAGTAAGTAAATATGTCAGTTGTATATTGAATGTTAACGATCATTTCCAAACGTTGTCATTGAAAATAGTGTAACAACCGTAAAATTCAAGATGATGAATAACAAAGAAAGATTCTGATTACTTGAGGTTTTCTTCGTTTGATAAAATTTCTATTTAATGATATCCCTTTTATTATAGTTTTCCTACCGGACTTGTATTTTTCACATATGATTCGCAACAAATAAATAAAAGTGCCAATATCGTTATTTCAGTGATATCCATCAATGAAATGTTAATGTATTTCAACGATACCCTCCAGTATAATAATTTCGTTTACGCTGTCAATTCCAGTTATGCGTTATGCTTCGGATAAGGACAAATCTGCTCGACAACACGTTGGGTAGGGTAAAGTGCATGTTGAATGTTTTCTTTCGGTATACACCATTCGAGATTAAATGCTCAAACAAATAAGCAGTATATTTTATTCGAAAAAAGATGGTTATTTAAGTCAAATTTTAAAAATTTCAGATCAAGTCAGGTCGGGGTCAATCCCGTTTTTTTTGGTGGTCATCGGAGCTTTTCAACCTGAATATGAATATAATAATATTTAATTAGTAATATTTAAAAATATCGAACAAAGTGACATACGTCATTAAATAATGAACATCAGAAAGTAAATTTTATTTTAAATTAGAGACGATTGATGTGTGATTATGTGACATATTTACTAAAATTTTATAACAGCTTGCTTTATGTTGTTAAATTCATAAAACAAATTTGATTTCGTCCTCAAAAAACATAAATTTTTCGTTAAATTTTTTTACATGGATTTCTTTTTTTTGAATAAATGATTTTTGGACCAATCATATTTACAAAAAATGAAAAAAAAGAAGGGATTATAAGCCACTACGCAGTTGTGTAACCGCTATATAGGACCCAATTTGTTTATTATCCACGTTGATACAAGTAAGATATGAAATGGAGTTATTTTCAAGTTGTATTCAAACATTTATAGTTTATATCTTACATTCTTTTTGTTGTGGTTGATAGTTGATTCACTTACACATTTTGCCCTAGACAAGTTGCCAAGGTAATTTTTATTAGTTTTACGCGTACTCATTAATAAAATAAATAGATTTTGATATATAAATATTCTTTAGGCAAAAGAATGAGTATGGGAAAGATAACTCGTAATAAAACATATAACGAATTACGGCATAACAAGCTTCCAGCAACTAGACCTCGAGGTAGACCTCCAACTCGAAGGGGAATTATAGATTTAGATTCTATTCCCACCAGAAATAGTAGCATACAAGAACCACAATTTGCACTCCCAGAAGTACTTTTCCCATCCATGCAACAAGATCGACCTCCACCTAATAATAATGTATTATCAGGTAATTGCGAACCAGGATCATCTACGACCACCACAAGTACAATTATTACAATTAAAATGACAACAATCACACATACGGATGCAAACAATCATTCAACCACAACAACGACGGTTACAACTGACATTTCTCCAGTCTCCAGTAATACAATATCTTCTGATCCTACAACATTGATGGTGGAAACAAGGGAATTATCTCCTCATGTAGATAGATGTCCACCAATTGATGCTGATGGCGTTATTAACAATAATAACGATCCAACTGATACTGAGATCGTTGTTCATACAGCCAATACGGCTAATACGGCTGATACGGCTAACACAACTGATACGGCTGATACGGTAAATACGGTTAACACGGTTGATATCATTAATACAGTTGACACAGTAAATACGTATAATACAGTTAATTCAGTTAATACGGTTCATACAGTTAACGAACCCATCGACGGTAGAATTCAACAAGAGCATTTGGCAGATTATGGTGAGCCTTTAATAGATCCACGAATTAGCAGTGGTACATCTAATTTAGGCATTAGTGATCACCTAAATAGTAGTAACATTAGCAATACCACTAATGCTATTAATATGGTGAGATCCCCAAGCACATCAACCATTAATTCAGTTGGCACAAGTTCAAGTCCAGTTCTGGATTCCTCTTTTGTTGATTCTAACACTGTTGGATCGGACACGAGTTGCTTAATGAATCGATCGAGTCATTCTCCAATGAGCAATTCTCCAATCATACACTCGAGCATTATTTCTAGACCAAATTATTATTACTTACCTGAATTAGACACTTTAGGTACTGTTTATGATGTGTGGAATGAATGGAATGTGGGTTTGAGTGGAAATCCATCGATAATTGCTTTACTAGAAACTTATGGAACAAAATGGGCAAACGAGAATAAGGAGACTTTGCTTTTACGTAAAAAACTCATAAAAGAGATTCAACAAAGGTCAAATGTTATAGGCGTTGATAGAGCTATTAATGAGTTGGAGAGAATGAGAGATGGTAATGGTTTAAGTTGGTTATCAAAAAAATTTGGGAAAAGAAGACCTCTTCTTCCGAATTATAATAATAATCATCATCACCACTACCATCATCATCATAATCATCATCATCATCATCATCATACTCGTGTATAGTCTCTAAAACTGTAATATCAATATATCTATTATTTTTTTTGCCTCCCTATTTTTTTTTTGGTTAAAAATTAATTTTTCCAATATATATAAGAAAAAATGGTACTTTCCCAACTAATATATATGTATGTATATATGTTGAAAACGCAAATTAACGATGAATTAAATGTTCAATTTTAATGAATTTATAAAATGAATAGAGTTGAACATTAAAAAAGATTATAGACACGTAAATTTTAATAAAAATAATATAGGTTGGTATTCACATTATCACATGATTACACGTGTTTAATATAAATGTTACACGAACTCCAAGTGTAATAATTAAAAATTTTTTTTTTTTCCCTGATCATTCGACTTTATTTCGTTTTCGTTTTGAACATAACTAGCAAAGGTATTACAAAGTTCCTGATTATTATGTAGAGGGGAAAAAATGCTCTTAAGTTTTAAAAGATAGCAAGTTTTGTGAAGCTAAAATAACCAAAGCGTGTTATGAAAGATCTTTCTACAACCAAAATAATCTTTCACTGATCAAATCATTTTTTTTTTTTTTACTAGCCGAAAATGCAGATCTTTGTTAAAACTCTTACTGGAAAAACCATCACCCTTGAGGTTGAAGGGTATAAAGAATAAATCTAAATTTTTAAAAAATCAATCATTATAATTAATGAATTAATTAATTTTTGATTGTTGATTGTATAGTACGGATAATATTGCTAATGTTAAGCAAAAGATTCAGGATAAAGAAGGTATCCCTCCGGATCAGCAACGTTTGATTTTTGCCGGCAAACAGGTCATTAAAGAGACGAGTCAATTTTTTATAATCATTGTTTCTTTTTAACCAATCTTCATTTTGTTTTTTTTTTAATTTTTTTTTTTTTTTTTTTTAATGAAATAGCTCGAGGATAATCGTACATTAGCAGATTACAATATTCAAAAGGAATCAACACTTCATCTAGTATTACGTTTACGTGGTGGGATTATTGAACCTTCGTTGAAAGCTTTGGCTTCAAAGTATAATTGCGAAAAAATGATTTGTCGTAAATGTTATGCGAGATTACCTCCACGTGCTACCAACTGCCGTAAGAAAAAGGTATCTTCCTTTTAAAGCGAGTTAAAATACTTACACGGTATATTCGAAATTAATTCAAATTCTTTTTTATTATTTATTTAGTGTGGTCATACTAATCAATTACGTCCAAAGAAGAAACTCAAGTAGATGAATCAATATTTTCTTATTAATTATTCTCTTTCGAGCTTTTTTATTTTTTCTTTAAAAAAACTTGTACCGATATTATATTTTTTTTTTTATTTAAATAAATAAAAAAAATAAATCGTAATTATTAAAATAATAAAAAGATGAGAGTTAGATAATTAATCACGTGCATTCTCGGATTCGGCCTAAATGATAGCCCATCGGATATGATTAATAATTCCATATCATAATGCTTAATTTTTCCGTTCTCTATGGAAAAATCCTATTGAATTATTCAACGCATTAGATCTTACCATTATTGGTAATCTCGATAATTTCAAGTTAAAAAACTCCGAAAAATAAAAAAAAAATACATAAATACATTGTATGATTCGTTTTTTTTTATCAAAATTTTTCTTTTTTTCCTTCACATTTATCCATTTTTTTTTTCTTTTCTTTTCCAATTTGCACACGATTAGTATGAATTTAATCCCAAAAGCAAATTCAATGTTAATATCTCATCAAGCATTTTCAATTTCATTAATCTTAGAAAACATATTTTCTCATGTAGCATTACAAAGAGATATCCTTCCATTTTGTTTGGTAAATCGATGGTGGAATAAATTAGCAACCGAAAGGTTATGGTATAGATTTCAAGGATTGAAGAATGATCATAAAACGAAATCATTCATGAAATTTTTGAAGATTTTACAACAATCAAATTTATATTACAATGATCCAATAGAGAACGCGGATAAGAAAAGTATTCATCAATATGGTAGATACGTTAAAGTGTTGGATTTAGAAAAGTTAAATATTCAACACGACAAATTATTAGAAACCTTGGATTGTTGCCCTAGGATTGAACAATTTTCACTGGGGAACTGCAAGTTAAATGAAGTTCAATTTTATGATATATCAAAGAGGTTACCGGAATTAAGATTATTTAAATTTAATGAAATCGAGATAAATGATGTCAAAGCTTTAGGAGCGATAGCAAATTATTGTTTAATGTTGGAAGAATTAAATTTAAAGAAAGATATAGCTTGTGATTCAAAAGTTTTACTTGATATCACAAAGAATTGTAAAAGGTTAACGAGGTTAGATCTCGTGGAGAAATATTATGAGGATGAAATCTTATTACCATGTTTATCAAATTGTCCTAATTTAACATCTTTAAACATTCATCGATGCATCAGCATATCAGAATCCTTCCTATTGAGTATTTATAAATCATGCCCAAAGTTAACCAACGTTACCGTGGCAAATGTATCAGATATTACGACCGATTTCGCTATTGAAACTTTTAAACATTTTAGAAATTTTAAAGTATTATCCATACAATGTGTTGATAGGTACTTGGAATCCAAAATTGTAGCAGATGAACGATCAATAAATGTTCAATTATGTAATGTGGAACTTGGTAAAATTATCGATTATTTCAAGAAGGATGATGATGATGATGATGATGAAAAGAAATCACGTCATGAATTAAAGGAATTAACGTTGATAGACATTCCGTTAAATAAGCTTATTCTTGAAATCATTTGCAAAGGTATAGATCCATTGACTAAATTAGAATTATTTGGTGTTCAAGGACTTTCAAAATTAGTAGGTTTTTTTTTTTTCCTTAAATTTTTGATCACATCCGTTTTTTTTATATATTTATATATATATTTATTATATTCTCAGGAGGTATTGGAAATAATCCCGAAATCGAAAAACATTCGTTATTTTTCAATTAGATTTTCTTCCTTCCCTATTGAACTTTTATTACAAGAAGATACAAATCAACTATTTAAAAATTGTTCTCAACTGGAATTTATTCAATGGCAACTATTACGTTACAACAGATATGACGAAGCCGCCGCCCATTGGAAATGATAATTTCACTATTAAATGAACCAAATATATTTTTCATATTTGAATTTGTATGCTTAATATTACAATAAAAAAAAAATGATCTTAATTTAAAAAAAGGGAGATCGAGATAAAGTTATCGTTTAACTTCCTTAGTTTCGGGGTCAACCCAAGTCTTTGCAGGACTATATTAAATATTACGAAATCGTCAAATTAGTAAATTTTTACTTTTATCACATTAATTAATTATTGTAATAATTAACCTCATTATTTCAGCAACTATAAAACTTTTCATTTTACTTAATGGTCTACAAGCTTCGATTCTTACTATATCTCCTAACGAACAAAGTTGATTTTCATCATGTGCCAAGAAATTCTTGTGTCTCGTTATATTCTATTAAAAAAAATTTTATCAACTTTATCAAATATTTAAAGAAATGACATTGATTTCGAAAAGGCACCAACTTTTTGTATTTTGGGATGCATAAAGTGTCTTTGTACTCTAACTTTAACAGTTTTTTGCATTGCTGTGCTTATAACCATTCCAATAAAATTTTGTCGCGTCATATTCGACAAGGGGAAAAAAAAAATTTCGGATCAGATAATGAATGTAGATATTGTAGATCTGTTAAATCATGTGTTTTTATTAGCGTCAATTCATTTGACGATCGTGGTTTTTACGTGAAAACAAAAATTTGACACATTTTGACATCTGCCCGCACAATGTAGGTGGAGATAAAAAAAATATATTTAAACAGATCCATTAACTAAAACTACAATTGAAGTTAAAACCGTATGATTACAAGTTATTCAACACCCCCACCACCACCTTCTCGTGCTTGTTTCAACCATCGACCAAAGCTTTGTTCATCGAGTTGTTCTTGATGTTTTCTCATAGCTTCATAGTCGGCATCTAATTTATTTAAATAAAATGTATCAGGAAAATTCTCATTATAGCTATATATGATTAAATGGTTTGTAAATTTATTACCTTCGTCATAACCATGTTCTCCATCATATTCATCTTCCTCCGCTTCTTCTTCCTCTTCAATCATTTGATCTTCAACAAATTAAGTTTTATACATGAGTAAAAAAGCGAAGCTATAATAAAAAATTTAATAATAATAAGTTTTCATCGTTACCTGTTTTAGGAGCATCAGACATGTCCATGTCTCTCATTAATTTTGTAATTTGTGCCTGTTTTGCGGCTTCTTGTCGTTCAGCCTTACATATTTCCAACTATATTAATTATTTGCGACTTGTTTAAGATCTAATAAATGTGTGTATATATACCTTCTCTCGAATCAATTTTTCTAATTCGGGTTTATATACGCTGTAAATAAATTTGTGTCAACTTTAAAAATTTTAATTTCTTTAAAAATCAAGAACGAAAATTATAACTTACGTTTCGTATTCCTTGGAAGCTTCATCAACTGCTTCAAAAAATTCGTCCATTCCAGCGCCAGTAATGGCCGAAACTCCAACCACCTTTTTCGCGTAATAAAATAATAAACTTTTTTTTTCTTTAAAAAAAAAAAAATTCTTATCATCATTATAAGAAATACCTTTAAATGTTGATAAAATTCTTCCAATACTAGACACATAGAATTCATAAGACTGCTCATATAACTCGTATCGTTTTGCAAAGCTTGTTGAAAACATTCAAAATCCGTCATCCATTCAACAGCAAATTCGTGAGAAACAACATCAGTCTTATTAAAAACCAATATAAATGGTAATTTGGTTTTATATAAGATACTAAACCAATATCAATTTTATATTCTTCCTATCAATATCGGAATAACTTTTAACAAAAAAAAAAAAGACACAATATAATATTATATAAACAATTTCTAAGAAAATACTTCACCTGCAAGCATACAACATATTACTCATAAATGTTGACGGACTTGTTGTTCTTGGTGTATCTATAATATAAGCAACTGCACAAGGATACGTCGCTGCTAACGCGTCTGTAATGATTGCTCCTGATGCTGACCATGTAAATATCTCGATTTGACCAGGCGTATCCAAGATAATATAACTGTATAATTAAAGATCCTTGTGTTAAGAGCATGATTAAATAAATTATGTAATAAAAAAAAAAATTTGATTATTACTCTAATGTAGGTGCACGCTTCGAGACAAAATCAAGCACTTGATCAAATTTTGTCGTAAATAAGTTTAAACTAGTGAGAATACCACCATTTGGACCTAAATTATATCTATAATTTAAAATATTAATTTGAAAAGGTCTTATTGATAGAAATCAGTCAACATCAGATAGATCGAAATATGATAGTTTACTGTTTCATTACTTCTTTATAATTAATAGTATCCCGGATATCAATATTTGCTGTGAAAGGAAGATGAGTGACTGCAGGGTCAAGGTTTATAACATATGGAGGTTTTTTTATACTATGAAGGTGAGCATTTATTCGCTACAAAAGAGTAAAGTAAGTTTTCGAATGCCATACATAAAGGAATTGTTTGTCTTTTTACAAAAGGTATTTACCTGCATAAAAGTGGTTTTGCCTGAACCTGCCATGCCAATACATAATAACACAGTAGGTTGTTTTTGAGGCTGGGGTTGGGGTTGAGGTTGAGGTTGAGGTTGAGTCGTAGCAGAAGCACTTGTTGAAGTTGAAGCAGACATTTTATTTTATTAAAGAAAATTCCGAAACTAAAAAAGTTAGTGCCTTTTTATATTTTGATTTCAAGATGCAGAGTATTACGTCACAAATTGGTATAGATTATCTGAGAAATTTTTTTTTTTGAATTCCATTTCGTTTTTCTTTAACTTATTACTTAAACAAGAATGAATTTCTCTAATGATTATAGCTCAACCTCTACCATGTATGTGGTTGGATTACAATTTATAAATCTTTTGCATCTATTTTAACCTTTCTTTGAAATTTTAATATAAACAGGAGTAATAAGAAACAGGCCGTCATGGACCAAGTGAGAAACGAATTAGCATTAGCTAACGCACAAGAGCTTATTAACGTACGCGAAAACATTTGTGATTCATTTTTTTTTTTTTTTTCGCGCGACTCACCAAAAATATTGTACCTTTGCAAATATAGAAAATCAATGAAAAATGTTTCTCTAAATGTGTAACGAAACCAGGATATTTGCTAGACAAAAGTGAACAGGTAATGAAAAGACACGTATTAACCGATTACGTTTGATTATTTACTGATCTGCTTATTTGATTTAGACCTGTCTTGCCAAATGTATGGATCGTTATATGGATGCATGGAACATTGTATCTAAATCTTACATTAGTAGAATTCAGAAAGAGAGTCAAGGAGAAAATCTATAAGAATTATTAAAACTTTATATTTGACAAATTTAATCAAAATGATATATACATTATTATCCACCTTAGAAACAATTTTATTACGCAGACTAATAACAGAGAACAAAATAATCATAAATATAAAGCGCTATCATTTATTTATTGCCAACATTATACGACAAGAAAACAAATTATATTATGAATTAGTTCCGAAACCTCCCAATAATTCAGGAGCATTTTCTTCACCTTTTTGAACCTTATCAATCATTTTCATTAAATCATAATTGATTTCTTGTGTAACAACAGAATCTTGTTGATATTTGGGATGGGATCTAACAAATTCACGAATCCACCTTGCCGTGGTTTGTAATTTTCCTAATAGTAGTATCAAGTTAAATCATTCAATATCACATTTACTAAATAGAAAATATTAATATTAAATAGCAGACAAATAATTTTTGATATTACCTCCTGCTTTTTTACTAACAAATTCCAAATATTTTCCCAACTTACATCTTGATTCAATATCAATGTTAACTGAATCAAGATAACGAAATATTAAAGTAATCAATCCTGGAAATTTATCGCCCTATAATGGTAAATTTTTTTTTTTAAAGAAAAAATTCTTGAGCTGTAAATTTAGAATTAACGGTATCATATTAAAAAAAATTTTTTTTTTTACATACATTTCCATTAATAATCTCGTTGATACTCATTTGTTCATATTCATCTTCGATGGAAGTTGATGTATCCCCATTCGGTGGTTGCGTATTCGTGTGATGTTCCTCACATGATCCATCTGGTATCAATGAATTATGTAATTAATATTGATTCAATAAAATTCGTATCCCAAAATTTACAAACCTGTATTCAAAGACTCCCCATTAATACCATTATTGCCCTCATTCTCAAACAAATTTTTCCTAAACCAAAATTTTTCATTTAATACTGCATCCCTTTTATGGGCTATCATCATATTCTCATCAACCTAAAAAAAATGATATTCTGTTATACCGTAGTAAAAAAAATAAATTATAATAAAAATAAATGCCGTAAAGTACCTTTGAAATGGGTATATAAAAGTTTAACCCATAACTTAAAATTACTCTAGTTAACAATACAATAAAAACTGCAAATGCGGCATTCTCGAAATCTGTGATTTGAATTTCCATACTGCGAAATTCTACCCTCCAACCTATGTTGGAATTAGGTGGTGGTGGTTTAAATCTCATCGTTTGCCAATTTGTTGATTGAATGTTCTAGATAAATTTTAAAGAAATAATTATATGAATAAAAAAAAATTTGGATGGATGGGAAAATAGAAGTAAAAAATCAAACGAAGCGAAGAAAAGACAAAAATACCTCAAAATGATCAGAATCATCATTTTGATCCACCAATTCTTTAAAAATAACTAAAGGATCTCTGATAAACAAATGGGCAACATGACGAGCTAAAAGTTCATCAATTCCTAACAACAAAACATGACGAATACACTAAATAAATATTTTATAAAGCCGGAAAAAAATAATTAAAAAATAATAATAAAACTAACCATCATCCATCAATCTTTTACAAATATCTTTATCGTACACTAAATCCAAATCATTGTATTCGGGTTTTAATGTCTTATCCGTAGAAATATAACAATCGATCGAATCATAACGAGATTTATTAATTACGAAACGATCGTTTTTAAGAGGCTAAAAAGAAAAAAGAAAGAGTATGATACATAATATAATTCAAAGGAAATACCTAATGTACATAATTTTTTGAAGTTTATATTTTTTTCTTAAAAGAATTACAAAAGATTAAAAAAACCTCTAGACCGCGTTCTTCTTTAGTACGATCATCCACACTTCCTGCTATGACATTCCATCTACAATCCACATCTGCAAGATACCCTCTATAAATCGGGGCAGCAGCTGTTAAAGCTAACTACAAAAAACTAAGATAAATTATTATCGAAATTTTAGTGTAACATTGATCAATGGGGATTTTATTTTACCATTATAGGACCCATATTCGCCAACTGATCATAAAGTCTTCTCGCTTCTTCAATATTACAAGCTTGAAAAGTAATCTGAAGACAACAACAACCCATTCCAAAAACCATCGCGTCCATATAAATATGATCAGGCAACGCTGCACCTTCGGCGGCTTCTTTGTCTTCAGGAAATAAATTACGATCTTTCGGGATTGTCGGATCGATGAAAGGTTTTGGAGTTTTTATATCATGAAAAATTGGCATATTAATTGCAACTTTTGATCCTCTACGTTTTCGGATATTAGCAGCTAATGTTCTAATTTATTAACAAAATTAATTAATTGAAATTTTAAATTATTATGATGCGATGATAATAGATAAAGGATTTACAACTTACGGGAACCTAGCATGTGGATTAATTACTTCGTCAGGTACAAACAAGCTTCTTGAAGCTTCACCCCTTGGTTCATAATGAGGTTCCAGGAATTGACCTTGACAACCAAGTCTCGGAAAGCTTGCTATAGTAATCGGAACTTCATTTGGTTTCATATATTTGGCGGCAAGTTGTCTACGAAACTTCATGTTTGGCTCAACTTGGAGTATGTCCTTTAATGTTCCTCCATAGGGAAATCCGGGTGTACCCTCAAGCATGTATCTTCCAAATTCTGGTTTCCATGAAGTTCCAATCAATTCACTAGCAGGATTTAAATATATAATAGGATCATAAATAGGAAATCGTCATAACCTTAATATATATAAAAAAAACTTTATTTTTTATTTTACCGGTTTTGCATTGCCGCTTCTTCCTCTTTTTGTAATTCATTTAAAATTTCAAATACTCTTAAGGATAACTTTGCATTCTTATTTTCGTCATCGAATGTAACTACCATATATTCAACCTATCGAATCAAATCAATCAAATCGTATTAGGCAAGATAAATATATTTAGATACAGAAAGAAATGTGCATGTTAAATGTTTACCTCATCACCCCATAATAAACAATCCTTTTGTTTATTTTCCAGTTTATGATAAATAGATGAAAAATGCTTTATACCATGAAAACGAACATGATCCGCGTAAACTTTCGCTTCCTCCCATCTCAACGGTGTTCCAAATGATAATAATCCCATTATAATTTATTATTATTAATTTTTTTTTTTTTTCCTTTGATATTTATATTATCTGATGTCCTAGAATGTTCTAAAAAAAAAATGATTAGTAATTATTATGGTTAAATTATTTTAAATTGATTATCGATTTTATGGTTTATCCATTGAAAAAGAAAGTAATTCCCTATAAAAGAAATATTTTTTTTTGTCCGGAATAAGTTGAATAAACTTTCGAGAGTTTATTGCTGAATAATTGAATTAATAAGTTACACATGATATTTGTGGCACCGACGGAAAAATATTAATGTGCATTATGCAGTGCAGAAAATTGATTATCAGATTGACAGTAAAATTGAATAAATAATAATGACAAAACCGATTTCATTTTTGCGAGGCGAAGGAAGATCGTAATTATTAAAATTTTTCTTATTAAAATTAATTCCGGAGGCTTATTCCTGTATAAGACTTTTTTAAATTTTTTTTATAATTTGTCACATTAGGCCTTGGTATAGGTAAGGCTAACGTGACACAAGTTTATGTAAAGGAGTTGATAGTTGTGATTACTAATTCAAATATTATCTATGAATAAGATTGGATGGGTCGAAATTCGATTGTTATCTTATCGGAGTTGCAGGAAATTTAATTGAATAATTTAATTGATTTTAATTGATCAAAATATGTCTTAATTCGAATAATATCGACTTACAATTCATTAGGTGGTAGTGCAAGTGGAAAAACTAGTGTCTCTGTGTAAGTTTCGGCATCAATTTAAAAAATTATTCTTTATCCTCTCATTTAAATTAATCTTCATATGTAGACGTATCATAGAAAATCTTAACGTACCATGGGTAGGACTTTTAAGTATGGATTCGTTCTATAAAGTGTTAAACCCCGTAGATAAAATCGAAGCACATAATAAGTAAGTTTTGTTTTGTTTTGTTTTGAATTTAATTTTCTATATTGAACGTATTAACGGAATTTTTGTTCAATTATTAGTAACTTCAATTTCGATCATCCGAATGCTTTTGATTTTGATTTATTGTTTGATACATTGAAGAATATGAAAGGGGGGTAAGTAGTGAGGTTTCATTATAATTGATGTTTAATCATTTACATGCAATAACTCTAAAAATTTTAGAAAGAAAGTCGAAATCCCAATTTATGATTTTGTGACGCATGCTAGGTATTTTATTCATGGTTCCTTCATTTTATCCAAGATATTTTATTAACATTAATGTTATCTTTTATAGACTTCCACAAACAAGCTCGTTATATGGTGCTAATGTTATCATCTTTGAAGGAATTTTTGCACTATATGATCGAAGAATTTTAGATCTGATGGACCTTAAAGTATGAATTTTATTAACTAAATTAAATTAAATAGAATATTTCACGATTACAAACTTTTATTTTGAGAGTTCAGATTTAATGAGTTATGAGGGAATGGGAGGAGGTAGTCTAATTAATTGTTACTCATCATTCATTTCACCTCCACATCAATTAAATCAATTGGCTTTTGAAAAATCTTATTCCTTTAAATTTTGAAAATTTTGGCATATTATCAATATTCAAGATTCAATTATTTTATTTATTTTATTTTTAGATATTCGTTGACACGGATTCAGATATTCGGCTTATTCGTCGATGTAAGTCATGACCTAAATCATTAAGATGTGATTTTAGGAATGAAAAATTTTAAAACTCGGAAAAATGTCAATTTTAGTAAAACGAGATATTAATGAACGAGGACGTGATTTTAATGGTGTAATACAGGTACATATTCGTTTAATTATACAATTTAGTTATCAATTGAAAGTTTTTGATTTCGTCATCTAAAATATCATTTGATGTCAGCAATATCAAAAGTTCGTAAAGCCCTCTTTTGATCAATACATACAACCTACCGTCAAGAATGCGGACGTGGTATGCATAGGATTATAACGTCACTATCGTATCATATATATCTCGTATTTTGATCATTCTATTTTTACAGATAATTCCACGTGGTCTTGATAATTTAGTTGCCATCGATTTAATCACCAAACATATACAACGTCAATTGAATGAACGTCAATTCAATTTTCGATGGGATCTTTTAAAGTTCGATTGTGATTATAAAGAAATACCGAAGAAAGTTACTGTTTTGGAACAAACCACTCAGCTTAAAGTAGATTCCGTTATAATATTTAATCTTATTTAACTGCTTTTTTTTTTTTTTTTTTAAAAAAAAAAAAATAAAATAAAATAAATCTTGTTTTCTTAGGGGATCCATACTATTATAAGAGATAGAAACACAAAACGTGATGATTTCATATTTTACGCTGAACGATTAGCTGCTACGATTGTAGAAAGGTAAATTATTATAATACTATGTAATTGATAAAATCATTTGATTTTACACATCTTTATATCATTTCCTCTTAGGGCGTTGTCAGAATTATTATTTACAAAGCATGAAATCATCACGCCACTTCATATGCCATACGTCGGAAAAAGGTATACGATGCAGGTAGATCAATGAAATATTACAGATGTTGTGGGTACTTTTGACATTTTATTTATTTTATTTTATTTTATCTTATCCTTTTGTCTTTTAGATTTGTGGAGTATCTATTCTACGCGCGGGAGGTACAATGGAAACTGGGTTAAGAAGAGTTGTTAAGGACGCTTTGATTGGAAAAATCTTGATCCAATCTCGTCCTAAAACTGGAGAACCATCGGTAAAAAAAAAAAAAAAAATAATTCATGACATGTTATCATTATAATAAGTATTATAATTAATAATCTTCTTACGTTTATAGTTACATTTTATTAACCTTCCTAACAATGTTCATGAATGTTATGTATTGCTCATGGTAAGTGATGCAAAAGTACTTTTTGATCTGTTAATCTTCAATGGATTCAATAGGTTCGAATCGTCTTGAATTGAATTAGGATGCACAGATAGCAACAGGAGCGGCTGCACTTATGGCCATAAGGGTATTATTGGATCATAATGTACCTGAGGATAGGATAATGTTCTTGACTTTCCTTGCAACTCCATTAGGTAAATTATTTTGGTTAAAAAATATACATATATATCTTTAATTAAATCCAAGTTATTCGATAGGACTTCACGTAATATCTAATGCGTTTCCAAAAGTTAAAATATGTACGTCAATGATCGATCCAAAGATTAATGACGAAACGTTATTTATTGAACCCGGAATGGGTAATTTTGGTGGTAAGCAATTATTCGGGAGAAAATTCACTTCATTCTTTATTATTTAAACGACTACTTATAATTGATTTATTTGGTAGATCGATATTATGGTACTGATATCTAATCACATACGTACTTTTATTATTTAATGATTAATATTAAAAATTTAATAAAAGGCTTTAGTCCAGTAAATTTAATTAACTAAAAAAAATAATTTTAAAAAACAGGAATATTTAAATTATGTCCCAAGTTTTCCACTTTTGTAACCAACATCATGGTAAACAGTTTATATGGTAGAAGTAAATCATGTAGGGAGTAAGAGAAAACAAAAAGGTGTTCACACCAATAGCAGTTAAGTGGTGTAAAAATGTGAAACCCTAAATCTTATTAACGCCCAATAAAATTACACGATTGTAATACTTCCCCTGATAAATCACACGATTGACAAACAAACGTCAGGTATCCCTTACATTAGAACATTATGTAATAAATTATTTCCAAACCTTATTCAACATGTTACAAAAAAAAAAAATTTTTTTTTTACTGGAATAATTTTCTATTACGTAATCTGAAAGTCATGTGACAGATCCTCGTGTTAATTTGTTAATAAAGGACTTCGTTTTAGTCAAGATATTCAAAAAAAAATTTCAGCCTTGCCAAATTTTAAAAAGTTTTCCGCGGTTGACAAATCTCATAGATAGCAATTTATTGATAAGAACAAGCAGGAATTGAACATCATTGATTCCAGAATCGGGATCAAGTTCCAAATCTCAGATAAGCAATTAATGGTTTATGAAAATTAGAAGGTACCAATGGAAAATTCTTTTAGATCAAAACATAAATCGATAATGAATCATTTATGTTCTAAATTTGATATTCCGTAAAATAAGATCGATCGTATGTTGGTTTCACCAATTATTTGTGGGATAGTGATTATACAATATGACGTCTGTTTCCGAGTTTAGTTAGAAGAACCGCTTAAAGGTAAGAGTAAAAGGTTTAAATCACAGATCAAAAAAAAAAAAAATACCCACATTTTGGATTCATCACGACCCAATTGATCCGAACGCATTGAACCAAAAACCTTTCTCCAATTGTAATAATTGGTATCACAACTAATTTATGATTACTCAATCTTTTTTTATAATCATATATGGTATTTTGGTAAAAGATTTATTTTAGAAGACTGAATATTTTGTTTGTTTCACGAAAATATAAAGTTTATTATCTCTTTAGGAAATTATGTTCATCATAAGTGCATATCAACGAATTAAAAAAAAAAAAAGTTAAGGGACCAAAAAAAAAAAAGGTTCTGCTAAGCTGTATATGTCAGATCAATATTTAGTCAATAAATAATTTAAGAGGTACAAAATTCATCACAAGATCCGTACCAGGACAATAATAGAAAAGATTGAGGCTGCTGTTTAATGCAATGAAAGTTTACTATTACCTATTTAGGCGATCGAATGCTCACGAGTTAGCCGCTCTCAGTGTTCAACAAACTTGCCTACTCTCGAAATTTTTATTATCACCTTGACAGATTATATATTTTTTTGGTCACACCCTTTAAAGTTTAGAATTTTTTTTTATTTTTATATTATATTATTTATTTATTTTTTTTTTTTTTTTAAAAAAAAACAATCTCCTACTTTCGACACTTTTTTAATATCTTTTGTTGACGAGAAAAAAAAAATAATTTTTTGTACGAAATTATTTATTTATCTCGAGAAAATAAATAAACGAAAAAATTTTACTCAAACTTACGGTAATACAATGGCAGCAGTAGAACAGCAACAACAGCCAGCAACGTCTCCTTTCACCCCCCCTTCTTCGCCTTTATCACCGTCGTCGTCTTCACCTGTAATAGTGAGGTCTCCTTCACCTTCTTTATATGACGTGTTTCCTATCGTCTGTGAAGATCCTCCAATCAGAGCTTTAAGTGGCTCGCAATATTATCTTATTCATGAAGCCTACCACAGTACAGCACTCCCTAACGACACTTTATTTCCGTGGTTACATGGTGTTGATGGAACAAATCTGGTTCAAAACAATTTTTTTGGGATTCAAGAATGTCTCATGCCTCTGCATCGTGGTGTGACGGTAGTACAGGCCGAAGAAACGTCAAAATCCTTACTAGTTGGTTCTGTTTACCCGTCTGATATTTTTAATCCTCTTCCAAATGATGGTGATGATTCTCGTCATGGACGTAGAGGTTTCTTAAAAGTGAATGATGGGGAAGGAGTTAATGTAAATTTACGTAATTTTAAAATCCAAGTATCTAAATACGTTACTTTATCAGATATTGTCGTTTATGGTGAAAATGGCTTAAATGACACCGTATTGGAGATTGCTAAACAAGCCGCGTGGGCTCAGCAAGCATTACGGGAAAATAGTACAAATGGCATAGATTATGAAGTTTTTGTCATATTGGGTGAGTATTTATCAAACAAAAATAGAATCCCTTATCTTTATCGGATCAACATCGGTATCGATCATTCAAATCAAAATCTTTTATTAGATCCATTTTCATTCTTTGAAAAAGAATTTCCGGAACTTGTTGCGTTAGATTCACACGGCATCACACGTAATAAGGTTAATTTTTTGGAAAAAGAAAGAGAAGAAATGAGATTATTAACTGCAGCATCTGAGATTTCACATAACGTTTGGGTAAATAATACATTGATAAAACACATATATATATATTTTTTTTGTTTGTTTTAAAAAAGACCATGTATATACATATATGTATATATATTTATTTTATTTTTATTTTGTTTTGAAAGAAAAAAGAAATTTAACTAATACAAATAATAATTCTAAAAAAAAAAAAAAAAAATCAAAAACTTTTTTTCTGGATTACGGGATTTTTAGCTAGGGAATACTCAAGATGTTCCAGTATCAAGTGACATGGACCCGGCAGATTCAGCAATTTCATTAATAGATGATAATCCGCGTCAATTTAGTATTTGTATAGAATCACATGACCTTGCGGAAATGGCAGATCAAACCACATTAAAACTTGCTACGGAACAACTTGCAAGTTTATCAACGTGTAGACGAACATCAATTGATGAAATTATTCATATTGATTGTATATCATCGGGAGTAGGATGTAATAATAATAATAATAATAGTACAACAGCGTTTGATGCAATAGCGACGAGGTTGATAGATTTGTGTGAATTTATTTCAACGCAAGCAAATAAATTTGACCATAAAATATTAATTCACTGTGCAGATGGATATACGGAAACTTCTTTACTTTCATTAACTTATTTAATGTTTAATGAAAATCTCAAATTACCACAAGCATATCTTAGATTACAAAAGACAAGAAGTTTTTTTGTATATCCAAATGATGTGACAACATTATTAGCCATAGAGAAACGCATATTTGAAAGGAAAATGTTGGAGAAGCAGCAACATTCATCATCATCATCATCATCATCTCCACCATCACCGTCATCACCATCGCCACAATCCTCTTTATCACCATCACCCTCCTCACAACAATCTACATCATCATCACCACCTTCATCATCACCACCATCATTACAAGATGAAAAAAAAGATATTGAAAATATTGAAAAATTTCCATGGTTTTTTTCACCATTTTTTGAAGGAAGTTTTCCTAGCCGAATTCTTCCATTTTTGTACCTTGGTAATTTAAATCATGCGTGTAATGACGGTATGTTAAAGGCCCTTGGAATCACCCATGTCTTATCTGTTGGTGAAGATTCTAAATTGGATAGAAAAGAATTTGAAGTACAATATTTAGACAATTTATATGATGATGGAATTGATAGTTTATGGAACCATTTGGATTCTTGTGTCAATTTCATCGGTAAGTGGGTAAATGATGAAAAGAATCGGTAGCGATTAGAAATAGTCGACAACTAACAACTTTCTTTTCATATATATATTATATATAGAAAATGCTCGACGATCGAATGGTAGTATATTAATTCATTGCCGAGTAGGAGTATCTAGATCTGCTACTATAACGATTGCATATATTATGAAACATCTTGGCAGATCGTTGGTATCATCATATTTATATGTCAGAGCTAGAAGACTTAATGTTATTATTCAACCTAACCTGAAGTTTATGTATGAATTATTACAATACGAGCAAAAATTAACCGGAAGGATGAATATTAATTGGGTCTGGTTAGCTAAAGAAATTCATGCTCTAAACATGTGTTATGTTGGTGCTTAAAGAAAAAAATATTAAAGGGATGTGAAGCAACGAGATGGTTAATTCGCAAAACAATTTTGAGAAATTTATTTATATATATATATATTTTTTTCCTGAAAAAGAAAAAGAAAAAGAAAAAATAAAAATTAAAAAAGAAAATTTTTTTTTATTTAAATAACAATCAAAAAGATTTGTTGTTATATATATATATATATATAAAAAAGGTTTTGGCGTTTGATACGTAAATTTTTTTTTATTTGATATTTGTGTACACTTACTAACTATAATAGAAACTTTATTAACAAAATAAATTACTACGGTTAACTAAATTTTTGTTTGACCAGGATTAACAATATCACCGCGATATTGAAACCCTCTATTAAATTAAGAATTAAAATTAATTTGTATATTGCATCAACGCATTTTTTATAAATTCTTTAGATATGTATAACAACAAACTTTTCATATATCATCAAAAAATAAATACTGTAATTAAAATAACAACCATAATAACATTCGTTTATAATAATAATGTCCTCTTCCTTTGAAAAATAAAAATAGGATGAATTAATAAATTATTTATAAAATGTCATTCATATAATTAAATATATATATAATATATATAATAATTCATTTTTTCATTTCAAACAAAATAAGAAAAAAAATAGTACGTACAAGAAGAAATAAAGAGTATATAAATTTTTTTAAAACAAAAGAAAGGGTATACTATGACAGGAAAAAGGGGAGGAATATACAATATATGTATAAGTTTATAATAAATTTTTAAGTACTATATGGGACAACCATGTACAATAAAAAAGGGTAAAGATCAAAAAAATATGTTCAGAAAAGGAAAAAGGGTAATATTGAGAATTTTTATATAATGATGATGACAAACATTCTTACAAGTTATATACAAACAACTTGTGTATTTATCATCAAGAAAAGATTAGTTTATAAAGTATATAGTTCATGCAAATATAAAAGCAAAAAAAAATAAAATAAAATAAAATAAAAAATTTTTTAAAATGGAATCATAAATCCCAAAAAATAAAAATAAAATCCTACTAAGATATATATATATATATATATATATTGAAATTGAAATTATATATAACAACGTTGGGATTCTTTTGACCCTACAAAAAAAGTAATTATATAAACAAAATTCACCGAATTCTTTTATCATACAACCGGCAATTTTGGATATCTTAGATTTGTTCGGACATGTGAGGACTGGTGCTAGGATGTATGTTGGTATCGGGTCCAATAGCCGGTGATGACATAACTGGGGTATTATTACCAGTACCGAGAGGTGTAGTTGAACTAGAAGGTGATACGAGACCGGTACTTGAAATTCCGTCAATGGAGAGACCGCCGTTTTGATTTTTCTGATTTTCTGTGAGGATCATAAGCTTTTCAACCTCTGTTCAAATACGCATTTAACGAATGATAACAAAACTGAATAAGAAAAAAAAGGGAACCCTAATTTTTTCTTTTCGGAGAGGTAGGACAACTTCATAAGTTAGTAAACGGTAACGTTAACTTACTCGAAATAAGATGCTTTCCATATGTATATTTCTTCAATGACTGTAAATGTGGCTTGATTTTGGCGACCAATAAATCTCGTTGGTCACCATCAACAACATCAAGCATCTTTTGAACCACATAATTAGCATATTGATCTTTCATCATTGAAATCAATGGTGAAGTCCTATTCATTTTTTTTAAAAAATTTTTTAGGAAAACAAAAAGTGGGCGTTAATTAAATTTAGTTCATAAGTTGACTAGAATCAAAACATTACAAAAAACACGTACCCGTCAGGCTTGGTCATAATGACCTCTTCAATCAATAATTGGCGATCTCGTTTACTACCGTAAGCGACACATTTTTCTACAACGTTACTTGCAAATTTATGTTTCGACATTTGCAAGACATTGCCCCGTACTTTAGCTACAACCATTGATTTATCGGCTGCCTTTCCACGTTCCAAAACATGTTGAATAACATAATTACCGTATTGGTCTTGGACTAAATTCTGAGTATATCGATGAAGTTCTTCTAAAAGTGGTTTCTATAATAACAAATTTAAAAGTTGAGTTTTTGAAATAAGAAATCATGATTACAATGAAAGTATGAAACTACAATAAATTATTCTCACCGTTTGTTCGTCAGTGCAATGCTCAAACATACGCTGAATTACACGGCAGCCATAAGGATGTGTGGCAAGGCTATAGACTTGACCATGAAAAGCATTAATGATGAACTGAATATGTTCAGCTGGGACACGTTCGATAGCTTTTTGAATGACGTGATTTCCATTTTGATCCTTGACACATTTAAGTACATTCCCATCAAGTTCCTTAACCAACGTAGCTTGTTGTTCGGTAAGAACATGCTCAAGAGCCTAAAAAAAAAAAAAAAATTTTTTAAATTTAATACATACAAACAAATAAAAAAGATATATATAGATTTTTTTTTTATTAAAGTGATTAAATACCTTTTGAACAACACGACATCCATACATCTGTAATGCTAAAGACAAAACATGTCCCTCCATTTGTTTAGCCAAAATTGTCTTTTGCACTTGATTTCCGTGTTCAAAGAATTTTTGAATAACATAATTGCCAAAAACATCGGTCATCAATTGTAAAGCGTTAGGAAGAATTTCGTCGAAGACTAATTGTTTTTCCTCGCTATTTGCAGTTTCTAATTTTTGTTGAATAAATCGTGATCCATGTTGATCTCCACTGAACTCAACAATATTACCAACAATGTCCTAGATATAAAGATTTATAAAGTTAATCAAATTTTTTCTTAATACAAAAAAGAACTAACTTTATATTGATAATTATTTACCCTAAGTTCATATTTCTTATTCTTGTTATTTCTAAATTCCTCTAATAAAGCACTTCTCATACCATGACCAGGATCTGAAATGCTAGAACTTAAATCATGACTACGACGTCCACTAGAAATACCACCATACCCTCCGATACCATTCAAATATTCAGCAGAATGATGATGTCTTAACAATTGTTCTCTAGCAATTATCATCTGTTGTTGCTTTAGTTGTTGCTGTTGAAGTAATAATTGTTGAGATTGTATCCGTAAATTTTTCTCGGCAAGGCTTGCGCGAGTTTGAGCAAGAGAATTACCAGTTAAACTTAAACCACTAGCACTGCTAAGATTAGATGAGTTATAATATGGGCCAGTTTTTGCAGTACCATATTCGGATGATAATAATTGTTCGGATCGACTGCCACCAATTGAACTTAATGACTGCTGTTGGAATGCCTTTTGATAATCAATAGATCCTCGCCCTGAGCTTAAACCACTCAAAGAATTATTACGTCCATATGCTAAATCAGCTGAAAGAAGGTTTCGACTGATTACAGCCTCGTCGCGTGCATCCCATACAGAGCTATAAGGATCTTTTTTTTTATAAAATAAAAAAAAAATTATATATATGTATGAGAATACAAATTTTATTAAATTTTTTTAAAAAAGATTACCAAGTCCGTATTGAGAATATCCACTTGAAGCGGGGCTATCGTTAAACAAAGAATTGTATTGCGAATGTTGCAACTTTAAACGTTGTTGTTGTTTTAGTTGTTGTTGACGTAGAAGGTGAGCTTGCTGAAGATTGTCGGTATATTCATCCTAAATATTAAGGGAGGGGAAAAGTATTGTTATTATAAACTTTAAACTGATTTTGCATAAGAATATTTTTTAAAATAAAAAATAATACTTACAGTTCCCTCCAAATTCTTTAGATTATAGAAAAGCTCATTATGAGATAAATCACCATGG
This sequence comes from Funneliformis caledonium, assembly GCA_910591825.1. NCBI lineage: Eukaryota > Fungi > Glomeromycota > Glomeromycetes > Glomerales > Glomeraceae > Funneliformis > Funneliformis caledonium. The sequence continues at coordinate 26,191 of CAJVPQ010000227.1, forward strand.
AATTCTTGTGGAAAATTAAGGCTGTGATTACGGAAATGATTTTGAGCAGGTGGTGTAGATGCAGCACGAGGCGGCGGAGACAATTTCGCGCGGAGAGATGGTGGCGAAGTTCCTCTTGAATAAGCTCCTATTCGATGAACATAATCTTCATCTAACGCGGCATTCACAACAGAATTCATATGATCATCATCACTTTGTGATACACGCAAAGCATTTGAATAATGATTCGAGTGACCAAGTGGATCATCAAATTCAAGGGCAGCTCTCAGGTCATGAACATCAAATGCATCATTTCCCATATCACCTGTTACATTTGATGAAGTAACATTAGCTTCAGCAAGTGCGGCAGCTTGACGTTCTCGTGCTTGGGCTTGTCTTAAAGCGTACATAGGAGAAGGTGTTCTTGGGAAGTCCTCTTGAATCATATCTACCAAATTTTTCCGTTTATTCGATGAAAGTGGATCATTATTAATTCCTCCTATTCCTTGAGGTGGTGGAGATACCAATTCGTTCCGCCAAAGCGACGCAGCACTGCTGCTACTGTGGGCACCGAATTGTTCATATTGCATACTAGGTTCATTGGGAAAATCTTGTTGTACTCCAAATGTTGAATGACTCTCTGGTTCTAAACTTTGATCCAAAGGATGTTCGCGTAGAAAATCATCATCCGCATCTAATGCATTAGAAAATAACGTAAAAAACCCATTTGAATCGAAGGTAAATAAAATAAAATCTTTGTTAGAAATTGTTATATTTTGGTTTTATATTCAGTTCAGATTAAAAACATGTAGAATTAATAAATATGGAAACTCGGGAAGTTGTTATGAAGTTTAGATTTAACTTAAATGAATTACTAAATTCAGTAACAACACAATTTTGTAGTATATAACATAATATTTTCGAACCGCTCTTTCTTTTCTTTCTTTCCCTTTTTTCCCTTTTTTTTTTTTTTTTTTTTTTTTTTTTTTTTAAGAATCTTGTATAAATCATAAAATTTTATGATGACACTTCTTAATGACATACATATAAAGTGAATATTAAGATAACAACAAAAGCCGTCTATTGTTTTAAATTGATACATACCCAAACCCCTAAATTTTTCCAAAATTTTAGATTTTGGAAGTTGATTAGAAGAACCACTATTGGATTTAGTGTTCAGGCCACCTAAACCACCACCACCAGCCCATAATTGCCACGATTGTCCCGGAATATATTGGAGAGGTGGAAGTCTGGGTTCCATCCGTGAATTTGCATAATAATATGCTGGATAATCAGGGTCTAAACGTGGATCAGATAGTGAAGGATCAAGTTCTGGATCAAAACGACCAAACTGATCTACCGCTTGAGTTGGTGGAGCACTATTTGAACGACTAACTTCTTGCCTTTGTCCCCCAAACATATCATAATCATAATCAACTTTTTCTCTTAAAAGGGCAGCCACTTGCTATAAACCGATGCCATGAAAAAAAACCAAAAATACAGCAAAGAAAGCAATTTCCATATAAAGAATTTGATATAACAATGAAGAGAAATTGGAAAGAAAGTTAGTTATTGAGTTTCAAAATATATATATTCCTAATCGTAAGTATATATACGATATATATATGATATATATAAATCTAAAATTGTTGAGCAAACCATAGTGAACAAAAACGAAAGGTATTTACACTAACCTGCCCTTGTGGTTTATTGTTCGCTATTGGTTGATGCAAATCAGCCTTGCTTTTGGACGCTGGGTCGTCCATCAAATTACGTGAGCTCATCTTTTAAAGAGGAACAACCGATGTTACGTCTTAATAAAATAGCAAGATATAAAATATTAGGTGTTTTAATAAAGAACTTTTTTTGATACACTCGCAAAAATATATATATATAAGTAGAAACTAATTAATAGAAAGGTAATCGCGTGAAACTTTTTTTTTTTTTGCGATTGAAAGTTAAAAAGAAAAAACTTTTTAGCAGAGGGAAACTATTAAAGAAAAAAAAAGATAAGTAAAAATAAAAGGTCTAAATAAAAAAAAAAAATAGTTCAAGAAAAAAAAATTAAGTCTAAGAGAAAATATGAACAAGGCTTTTGTACAATTTTTACACTTTTTTTTTTTTTTTTGAAGATTTACTCAGATGAGGTGAGTAAGAAAAGGTTGTGTAGTATTTATAATATTATTTGCAAAAAAAAAAGACGAGAAACGAAAAAGCAAGAGAGGGGTTTAATAGTCAAGATTAGAAGGTATGGTGAATTAGAAAAATGAAAGTGAAGTAAATAGTGATAAATAGATTATGCGGTAAAATAAGGAAGGCAAGTAAAGGGCATCGTTTCTCTTGCGTTTCGAAAGGGGAAGTTAACTGAACCTTTTAGTAGAAAGGTTTTAAAAAATTACAAGGGTAATATAGATCAAAATATTAATCTATATAATCTATATTTGAAACTTACACAAACTATTAGCTATTAAATTTAAAAATATATGAAATTAATTATTAAACTCCAGCCAGCCCACTTTGAGAATAAGAAACGGAGGTGTTACAGAATAAAATAACTTTAGTAATACAAATTAAAGATCCGAATCACATATATAAAAGAGAAATTATTGTTTTCTTGCAAAAAAAAAAAAAAATTCAGCCCGCCAAGGGTTCCTTCTTCTTTAGAGCAGATGATAATACATTTTTATCTCAGTAAATGACTGCGGACAATAACAATAATGATAATTGGATTCCGACTGGAGATAAATTCCGCTAACGTGACTAAGCAAACAATTATTTATTATTAATAATGACTGACGATCTAACAGAAATAAACCAAATCAAAAAATGTTAATATAAAAACGAGTTTTTTTTTTTCAAGACGCGTTTCACATTTGTTTGATTTCACCAATCATGATCATTCAACCATTCATAAAAAAAACCATTAAAAGTACGATATTTAAGATTTTCAAAGTTACGCGTGCGTGCTGCGTGAGCTGTTAGTTATTTTTATTTTTACCCCACCTTTTTATGTGTAACGAACGATAAATATTAGTGAATGTATGCAACTTCCTAATTTTATCCAGTAATCTTTAAATAAGATCTAGGTTACATTTAACGTTTATTATTATAACATGGATAATATTTTAACTTGTTTCGTTTTTCCATCAATATAAATGGAATCATGGACATGACATCTGATATTATTACCGCAGTTTTAATATTTGCATATAAAATGATTAATTATAATTAGAAATTTATGCATGCAGCGCGAAGATTCTCAAGTTCTGTGCGGCAATGCGAAATGTACGTAATGATGTTGAATTTTATATCGTACAAAGAAAACAAATATAAAATAAGAAATCGCGTGTAAAAATTGATTTCTTTCAATGAAAAAAATGCGAGATATTATCTGTTATCCTTTTCAACTTTCTACGTTGGCGAGTTCACATGTTAGTATCTCAATTTAGTTAATTTATTTTTTTTTAAATCACGTTCTTGCGTATCCAAATTCCTGCTACTTGGATACACTTAATATTCTTTTTTGAACTTTTATAACAATTAAAAAATCTTAAAATGTTATAGATCTGAAAAAAAAAAAAAGCAATTGCCCGAATTTGTATTTAATAAGTTGCCAAAAATATCAAATGTATTTTAATTTGACCACGTAATGCATATCTGTGCATTATTATGCCGGATCATTTTCCAAAATTGTACATTTTATTTTTTCTTTATAAGTTTACCTAATGCATAATTAAATAACATTTATTAAAATTTATTATTAAATTACAATTAATGATTTTTCTAATGATTTTGATTAGATTTTGATATTTTTTTTTTTAGCAATTATCCTAAAAAATAATTTTTAAATTTTAAATATATTTTGATTCTTATAAATTTTATATTTATATATTATTATAACCTTTTTAAATTAATTTAAATATCATTTATATCATTTAATATTTTAAAATAATTATAACTTTTTTTACTTTTAATTTTAATTTTTAAATTATTAAATTCTAAATTCTAAATTATATTTTAATTGTAATAATTATTATTTATTAATTATTTATTATATAAAAATTATTAAAAATTAATAGTATCAATTTCTTTATTTGAAAAATAACTCTTAAAAAAAAAAATGCTAGTAATATATTTAGAATATCAAATATATAAATTAGATAATATTTTTTTGTTAAAATTTATTACATTAATATTCAAAAAGTATATTATTTATTATTTTAATTAAATAAAATATTTGTATATATACAAATATTATTTTTGATTTTATTTTTTAATTTAATCTTATTAATTATTCTTATTTATATATATTAATTATTTTTTTTATTTTATAATATTAATTTAATAATATAATTAAGATTTAAAAAAGTATATAATTATATATTAAGTTTTATATTATTAGTTATTATAAAATTATTTCATTATAATTGATTGTTTTAATTAGCTTTTTTATTTAAATCATATTTTATAATATAACTTAGAATTATAATCTTTATTATTTTTTTTAATTATTTATAAAAAAAATAATAATAGTTTAAAAATCACTAAAAATTTAAAAATTATAATATAATTTTAAAAACAAATAAATATATTAAATTGAAATTCCATATAGTTAAAAAAATTAGTAAATTTATTATTATATTTAAATTTCTTTTGGATTTGTTCTTTAACTTTATTTGATTATATTATTTATAGTTTAACTAAGACTAGTAAAAATTATATATTTCTTAAAAGTATTCTTTATAGCTTTATCAATAAGAATAGTTTATAAATTTTTAAATATATTCTTAATAAAGAAAATTTATAATTAATTAAATTTAAATTATAAATAAACTTTGCTTTATTAAGAAAATTTGTATAAATTAAATAATTAAAATATTAAATTAATTAAGATACAGTTAATTTTAATATATAACAAACTCTTAATATAATGAATTTTTTAAATAAATACAATAAAAATACTCTTATTATAATAAATTTACCAATTAAAATCTCTTAAAATCTTCATTATAGTCTTATAGCAAAGTTGAAATCTAGTATATAAAGTTCGTTATAATAAGAGTTGACTGTATTTGTTTTAAAAAATTATTTCTAAAAATATTTTAGATATTGTAAAAAAAAAATTATTTAGTTAAATAAAATTTTTGTCAATTCAAAGCATAGTAAAAGATTATAAATAGTCTATATTATATAATACAAAATGTTTTAATATCTATTACTTAAATTTGAATCTTATATAATTAATTTCTTTATTACACATGTATTTTAAATCTAATAATTATTTTACTAGTTATATTAAATAAAAGAGCATTCATTATATAGATTTTTATATTCAACAATTTTAATATAACTTTTATATGTATTATATTATTTTATTTAAAAATAAAAATAAATATTTAATATAATAAAATAAATTTAAATAAATAAATTTTATCCAGTAAACTGTTTAGCAAGTAAATCTATCTATAAACTTAAAAAATAAATATTAATTTTTTAATAAAATATTTAAATATTAATTTTAGTAATATAGTAATTATATGAAAAATATAATTTAATATAAATTTTATTAACTTTATTAAAGAAATTTTAAGTTTATTAAGAAGTATTTAAATAATTTAATTTTTAAAATTAAATTTTAAAAAATTTATTATAATAATATTTTAAAAATTTCTTTAAAATTCATATATTTATGAACTAATTGAATCATGTTACTATTAAGAAAAATTATAAAATTTCTTAATAAATTATAAAAATTATAATAATTAAAGTTATTCTTTATGGTAAATTTTATAATTTTCTATTGTAATTAATATTACTAAAAGTAAATGTTAATAAAATATTAAAGGTAAATGATAAAATATTTAATATAAAAATTTTTTAAAAATTACAAATTTTTAGCTTATAAGTAATTTCAGATTATTTATTATATAATTAATAAATAAAATTACTATGATATATATAATTTATAAATTAATTTAAAAAAATTTGTTTAAAAATTTTAATTTTTCATAAAAGTAAATCAAAAGGAAATTATAATAAGTGGATAAATTTGCTTATAAAACTTTATAATCTAAGGGATAACAAATTAGATATCAAGATAATTAATATTTAATAATTAATAATAAATAATTTTATTTTTTAAATTAAAGTTATCAAATTATATATATTTTTTAATATTAATTAAATTAATAAGAACAAATATAAAAAAATTAACTAGATTCATAGTTATGACTAGTTAGAGATTAGCTTTATTAATACTTTTTTATTAAAATAAAAAATTTTATGAATCAACAAAGGCCTATTTTATATATTATTTTATTATTAAATTATCAAATTTTATTGTTTTCTTATCTTTTTAGGTTAGTTTCTTTTCTCTTACCTAACTGTAAATAGAGGCAAAAGTTTTTTTGAATAGAATGTCTAATTTGTCATAATAGCAAAGGTAAGCTGACTTGAAATTAATATTTTTTTTAAAATTTTTAATTTTTTTTAATATTTATTTTATTTTTTTTTATTTTAGTTTGATCAGTTTCCTCTTAGGCTAAGAACTAGATAAAACTTTTAAATAGAATCATCTAGTAGCAAAAGTAAGCTGAATCAATATTAATATTTTTTATTTTAGTTTTTATTTTGTCTCTATGTTTAATGAAGTATTTTCAAACAATTTTTTGTAAAGTATCTTTATTAAAAGGAAATCTGTTAAAAAAAATTATTCAACAAACTTTCTAATAGTTTTATGATCTAAATAAAAAAAGAAAAAGCCTTTTCTAATATTTTATATATCGAAGACATTAATAATTGATTGAAAAAAAGCTAACTTCTAAAAAAATAATACATTATAATAATTGACATTTTATAAATATAATAAAATTAATTATAATAAATTAATTATAATAAATAATACTTATAATTAATTACAATAATAATGAATTCATATATTTTTAGAAAGAGAATATAAAAATTTAATTAAAATAAATAATAATGTCTAATAAATTATCTAATTACAATAACAATTATGAAATTGTTTGTAAGGTAAGCAAATAAAGGCCTATTTAATATTAAAAATAATGATCTTTGTTACAAAGTTTAATTCTATAAGATACAAATTTTTTTGTATCCTATTTCTTTCTACAATTCCATTAATTTTATTTTAGAACTCCTTTAATTTAGGTGAAAATAAGACAAAACTCTTTTCAATTTCTATGATTTCTTTTTCAAGAAAAGATTTTTTATTTTCAAACTGATAAATTAACTACTCAGTTTTAGTATATAAATCTTTGCAATATTAGGTCATTCTTTACAGGTTAATAACAAGTTGAATATTCTAAAAATATTGATTTTAATAGATTTTTCAAGGTGTAAAACACTGGATTTTTTTTATATATGATGCTTATAAAGGTAAAAGTAATCATTTTTATGCTTTTGCTTTAAATGTAAATAACTGCTAAAGATGTTTCAAATCAGTTATAAAAAAAAAATTCGAATTTTGACCTAAAAATAATAATAAAAAAACAAAATTTAATATTTTAAGCCTAAACTTAATAAGAAAAAAAAATTGCATATTTCATTTA